>LPNX010705652.1:23094-61044 GCA_001517045.1 Pseudotsuga menziesii | reverse complement strand
TCTTCCATTAACGCGTGCTTTTAAAAATTAATTTTGAGGGAGATATGCGCGGGTCTGTAGTAAAGCAACCCGCGCATCATGCGCGACTTTGTATAAGGACAACCCGCGCATAAATCTATGCGCGACTTGCTGAACTTGACACCCGCGCATATGCGCGACATGCTAATAGGGAGAGTCGCGCATACATCTCAACTCTCAAAATAGCAAAGTAACCAGCTGGATAAAAAGGGAATGTCTTTCATCATCAACCAAGGTATAATGAAACTGGGCAAACCTCAATCCATAAGTGTCCTTTTGTGTGCCGACCTGAGGGATGTCAGCACTCGGACGGAGAGGTGCCAATCAGCTGTATAACACCATCCACCCCCCAAAAAAACACTCTTGCACTCATGCATATATTTCTGTTCATTTGCTTCCAACATCTTAACTTCGTTTTGTTTCATCTACTTGAATCTACCATAACATTACACTTACAACATTCTTTTCTCTTTGCAATAGAACAAACAAAAAAAAGAACAGCAAAATGTCCATTACACAAGTTTTCAACCTTTTTTCCTTTCATCTATGATGTGAATATGTTATTGCTTTTTTTATTCACTACTATGAAAAAAAAACTGTCAGTATAGCAATTCAATTACAAAAAAAAATGTGCCTTCCTTTACTCTATATTATTTGAACATGTTAAGCTTTTAATGGCTCTGTTTTCTCTCTTCCTAGCTCTTCGACAACAAACATGGACATGCAATACCTGAACACCCTTGTCGACTTCTACAAGCAGATCAAGGAACAAAAAGCATCGCTACAACAAATCAAAGCATGCTTGCAATCGACTTCAAACATACCACTAAATCCAATTCACCCTACTATTAAGCTTCTCTCAGAAATAAGAGCCTTCCTTCAACGCATGATACATATGCATGAAAGGGACACCATGCGCAAGATCCACAAAGACTTAGTATCCTGCCACCCTTGTCTTGCTCAATACATAAACATTACATGGTGTTGTCATTGCCATAATCCCTCTAGCATTTATGACTAAAGCCTCTTTCTTTCTTGCAGTTCCCTTTTCCCTCTCCTTACAACCCAACAACCCTTCTTCTTTGATTCTCACACGTTCTTCAGTTGCCATTAATACCCTTCACTTGTATGTACTACCTTGTCCATAACCTATGCTTTAATTGAATAAATGTATTAGCCTTTTTCACACATGGAATGCACAAACATTGTATATATTGCATGCTCCACTACTACCACAGTACATGTACATTTATTATATTTCCCTTCTACTTGCATGTAATGCACCTCTTTAAAGTATATCCTCTATCAAACAAACAGTTCTTTTACAAATACAATGCAACAAACTCTATGTAAATAGAAACAATTCACATTATACTAAGTTCTTAATTTCTATTGTACATTTAATCCATGTATATATTTAGTTTCTACTCCTTTTCATTACACATATGTATATTATTTTTCCCATGGAGTCCCTATACTTGGTTTCAAAGTAAATATGTTGTCCATTTGTCACTTCTACTCAATTTAGATTGTTTGTACATTAAATTGGTTTCAAATATTCGCAATCCTCATTTCATTTCAAATACTCTCTTATGATTAGAGAAACAGTTCACACTATGCTGTATGTACATAGAAACGGTTCACAATATATACTAAATTCTTAAGTTTTGTTGTACATTTATCCCATGTGTATATTTATCTTGTACTTCTTGACTTCATACCTATGTCTATTTTTTTTCCCATGGTGTCTCTATACTTGGTTTGAAAGTAAATTTGTTGCCCATTTTTTAACTTCAACTACAAGTATACTATTTGTACATTCAGTTGGTTTCAAATATTCATGATACTCAAATCGTTTCAAAATACTCTCCATAAGAGAGTATATGGTCTGTAAGTAAATAACTGTTGCAATAGTTTGTTAGTCGGCTTTTTAATTTACTAGTACAGCTGCTTCATCTGTACTTGTCCTCTCCTATTCCCACCAATGCAAGCTTCCTTTCTAGCATGCAAAGCATCCAACTCCAAACTAAAAAGGTACTATCCTATCTACTTTTCTTTTCCATGCTATTTGTCCATTTTATACAAGAACAAACAAAAAAATTACTTTATTTTTCCCGCCCTCCCCTTAATGGCAACAACAGAATACTATATTTATATTATAGTTCATTGTTCTTGTGTTGTGTGCTACTCTGACAGGTTATCATATCATGGTCGGGAGAAGGAATCCATTGTTGCTCGAAGCAATAGCTTCTCTCGGTTAGCAAACAGAACTGGGAATGATGACAAGGTACTTTCTCTCTTATTCGTTGATTCAAACTAAGGTTTAGACTCCATCCAACAGAATGCGATCCATCCTTCTTTAACTCAATAACTGATGTTTTTTTTTTTTTTTTCTAAAGGGTATTTAGAGACAAGAATTTCAAAGACCCACAGTAGGGAATGCTCGCTCTCGATCATCTTCATGCTAGTAAAGAATATTAAGCCTCGAGCAAGATGTATGATATTTGTTACTATTGTTTCTCTCTCTCTCTCTCTCTCTTGCTGCTTGCTAGAGTTGCTCATTACAACTAAATTTGAATCAGGGTTCTCCTTAATAGTTTGTAATTCAAATATAATGTATAAATCTCTGTGATTTGATGATTTTAAAATTTAATTTTGAGCTGGAAAAGCTCGGCTTTCATACATCCATGAGCATATTAGGCACACATTTCTCACCATGGCTTGGGAGGTCTACACCCTCTTATAAAATTTAACCATTGCAGTTCAAGTACTAAAATCTGTTCTCATAGTGGTTCAAGTTGGGGTACTCCGCAGTTCATATCCCTCTATAGATTGGTAAATGGTAAAAATCCAATAGTTCACCTATGTGTGAGCTAATTGTTTTATATGAGCAATGTTCATTGTTGATTGATTCTGACTGTTCCCAATTTGTCCAGATTTTGGGTTGTTTTCGTCTTTGCAATGTGATTGAAATTTTGGGTTGTTTTCGTCTCTGCAATGTGATTGAAATTCTCCTTGGTATATATCTGAATGGAATAATTATTTGTAGCCAAAGTCTAATGTCTATATTATTGACTATGTGTTCTCTTCAAATTGTAGGTTGATAGGTTACGCATAACACTTAGGCATCAGGAGGATGTGCACAAAGCATTGAAAAGAGCCTTCACAAGACCTTTAGGAGTTCTCCCTCATCTTCCATCATTTCTTCCTCAAAAGGCAAACTTAAAATCTGATGAACACAACAAGCTTTAGTAGGTGATTAAAATCATTGAATCAATGCCTTGAAGATCTAGTTTGCAAGCATAATGTTTTAGTGAAAAGTTAGCATTTATAATTGTGGATGAAACAAGATGGGAATATCTTTCGCTTCACTTATTCCTGTATGAGAGTTTTATAATCCTATTCAGAATTCTTAAATCATATCCATATTCTTGTCTTCAAATGATGGATTGCTTTCCCTCTCATAAGGGAATCACAGATAAAAAAAGTTTTATAGAAAAAACTACAATGGATTGATAGGTGGAACTATTTGTAAGGGATGACTTTATTCTCTAATTATAGGCCTTCGCAAATATAAAGTGTGAGCTATTAAATTTCTCAAAATGCTTTTGTCTGAGTGGAGGTGTCTAGAATCTATTATACTGAAATATATTTGACAGATATGCTTTCTTGCTAGCCTCTTCAAACAAAGCAGATTCTTGCAGAAGTAGCTCTACTTGAGAAAGAAGTTGTTCCCCTAGAGGAACAAATTGTACACATGATACAAGGTATGTATCAGAATGAAGAGCGTGCCTCATCATCCACAAAGCAGAAGGAACCTCTTGGAAATGCTGAACAATTGAAGGCAAAGAGAGTATTGCGTAGGTCTCCCTCATCGGGAGATTTATCTTATCATGTTAGGAAACAAGGAAAACAAGATTCTTTTGTAGGAAGTATGCCTCATTCCATGAAAGGGATTTCACTGGATAGGAATCTTAGAACACTGAACAGAGTCCCCATAACACATGATAAGGCTTTGGAAACTGGAGGTTTTCATAGAAGACAACTGTCTCTGGGCTCTATACCAGACACCCAGAGCCTCTTCTTTCTATCCCAGGCTATGAATGGTAGCCTTCATTTTTATAGGGGGCTTGAAGAAACAAAGGCATTAGAACTCTCAACAGAGCAAAGGAAATCAAGGATACCAGTTGTTAGCCATGAGAAAGAGAACCAGTTGGATTTGAAAGCTAAGAACCTACATGCTTTGCCTCCAGTCCCAAAAGGAAAGACCGGAGCTCAGAAACAAAGCTCACTCATTCGTACAGCTCTTATGGAGACACAACCCCTAACACCAAAGACAAAGGTACCAAATTTGGAATCCTGTATGATATCAAAAGACTTGCTTTAAGAACATACATTTTTCTATGTGCACCTGCACTTTAAGAATATTATATGAGTATTCATTTCAAGTTTTAAAGAACATACATTTTTTTATGTGCACCTGCACTTTAAGAATATTATATGAGTATATATTGATTCAATTATGTATGATATTATGACATCTTCCAGACACAACATACTCCAATGATTACTCATCTTGGACCAACGAAACTACCATCTCTGAATATTTTTGAAGATGGGAAAAGTACACAACAAAATAAGCTTTTTGAAGATATTGTAAAGTGCTTGATGAGTATTTTTTTGAAGCTAACTAGGCCATCATTGGCAACCAATAAGGAGACACCATCAATAGCTTCACGGTCAACTTTTTCAAGTGTAAGCCCAAAAATCTATGGCTCGAGAAGCACTTTAAACTGTAAAATACCTATGGAATATTCAGAAGAAATACATTTCAAAGATCCTTATGGTGTTTGTTCTGAATCAATTCTGAGAGATATTGGTCCATACAAACATTTCCATGATATCTCTGCAGTCTCATTTGACTTGGATCGGCTCCCAAGTTGTGCTTCTTTATTCAGAAGATTGAGGTGTGTTTGTCACTTTATTGGAATATCAATAAACATCTCTTAAATGCTATTTGGCCAAAACGTTCACCTGTACTGATTCCTTTACTGTAAATAATCTAGATTATTTGTGTTGATCATTGAAAGGTCAATTAGAATCCCGTACAAGGTTTCCATTCTCATTTAGTCATTTTTAGGTTTGGCCTAATTTATAAGTCTCTACTTTTCAGATTTCTTGTGAGCAAACTATGTTCTAAAATGTAAAGGGCTTGACATATCAACGGAAGCTAGCCTTTTGGATCAACATTTACAATGCTTGCATGATGCATGTATGATGGTAACATAACCCCTGATTTACATCTATAGCTTCTTTTTATTGCTATCACAACAAACTCATTAATGGGCTCTCCCAGTTTTTGTCTATTGCTTTCTAAATAGCTGATATTCACTTTAGGATGCATCTTCTTGTGACTAATACAAATTTAAATTTCACACTTGAGAAACTTTAGGCCTTCCTTGAACATGGAATACCAAGCACCCCTCAGAAGGTTGTTTCACTCATGTGCAAGGTATGACAGCCAAAAATGAAGAATGCAATCAATTGACTTTATTGCTCATTTCCTATAGTAGTAGCTGCCTATATCAGAGGGTGAACATTGAAGGCAATTTTTATAACTTATATAATGATAGGTTACCCTGCTTCTGCAATGGAAATAATATTATGAAATAATTTGTAGAATTTCATATTGCCACTATTTTACAGTCATTTTATTTGTGTGAATACTGTGATGGGAGGGTTACAAGCAGTCCTTAATGTTGGAGGGAAGTCGATGAATGCATTGGATATTGAACATTTCATACTTCGACCACCCTTTCACTCAAAAGACGTAAGTTTGTTTATGTAGTAATTTTCCATTTCAAAAAAGACATTTTAAATTATTCTAGTTATGTATCTAACTGACCTTCCCAAGTTGATTGAATGCTAGGCCTATTGGAAAAGTGGAAAATCTGAAGAGGAGGCTATGATGCGGAGTGTTTATGGTTTAGAGTGGTCTGAACCATTGATCACCTTTGCATTGTGTTGTGGAAGTTGGTATTCTCCTGCTGTAAGTAGTAGCTCTGCACCTGGGCTTATGTGTTGCGAATAAATCTGCCTATTAGTTCTGGAAATGAGTGTAAAAGAAAATGCATGGTGTTCTGCTTGAGCCCTAAGCTTTGCAGCTCAAAATTAAAATCAAATTAAAAGGCAACATATAAAGAAAAATAGTTTTCTAACTTGCATGGAAATGGATATGGGTTTGCTAGACTCTTTGAAAAGTCAATATCTAAATGTGTGAAAATGGCATATTTATAGACATAGAAATTTCAGATCTCTACATTTTTATGCTCGAAATTGTTCTCATAAACTTAGAAATGCAGACTGCTATGAAGAACTTAAATTTTATGTGTTTTTGGATTTGGGGGAGGGGCTATTTTATAGGGTAAAAGGGCCATGCACATAGCAAATTTTAATTTTAATTTTATGTTTTTTTAAATATGTATTTTTGGGGTATCTATTGGCTGGACATGTTTGACAAGCCAGAAACAGATCTCGAGTGGGTCCTTCTGGAAATGTATCTGAGTTAGATATGGATCTAGATCCACAGAAACACTATTCTTTGATCTGATCCAGTAACATAGATGGTGGTACCCCACACACACTACATGCGCATAAAGTTAAATTATTGTTGGGCTTGGAAGTATGGGTTATTACTAGAAAATACAGGCCTCCAGAGTCCAGTCTATCTTTTAGTTTTAATTCAATCTGTTTAAATTGTATAACAATTCTTGAGTAAATCCATCTATTGTGGCATCTCTCAAAATTTGCATTTGAATGAATCCCTTGCCTTGTGGTGGAAGTTGTCTTCTCCCATTGTAAGTAGTTACTAGTAGTTCTGCACATGTGCTTATCTGCATGTGTTCTGAGTAAATCTGCCTCTTAGCTTTGTAAATGAGTTATTGAAATCAAAATAACAAACATGAAGTTATGTTTAATCCTGAGCTTTTCCAGATCAAATCAAAGTCAAATTGAAAGCTAATGTATAAAGAAAAATGTCAGTATACCACAAATGCATATAAAGTTATACTGCTGTTGATGGAGCATTTACTAGAAAATAATAAATGTATGCCTCTGGTTGAATTTTTTTTTCAATCAGTTCACATCAATTCTTGAATAAATTTGTCTATTTAGTCATCTCTTAGACCTTGCATTTGAAGCATACAATGCAAAGTGCTCCCAGATTCTGCATTTGAAGCACACAATGCAAAGTGTCCTCAGTAACACAGAACCTGCCCACCAAGCCACCAACTCTCTAAATATATATCCCAAAAAATGCTCATGCAAAGCCTAATATGAAATCCTCCCTATTCATGATTGAAATATGGGCACACATTTTCTAACACTTGGAAATCCATTCATATGAAAATTCTCAGAAGAGAAACATTGCTTCTATGTTCATGTTTGTATGCTTTTGAGAGGGAATTTCAAAAGTAGGTGTTTGCATATATGAATCTTTGGTTTCCTCAATGGACAAGTGCGGGTATATACATCTACTGAGGTGGAAACAGAATTGAAAGAAGTTAAAAGGGAGTATCTGCAGGCTGCTATTGGTGTCACTACTGGGAGGAAGGTCCTTATTCCAAAACTGTTAGATTGGTATATGTGGGATTTTGAAAAGGATAAAAAATCCTTGTTAGAGTGGATATGTGAGCAATTGTCAATTTCTTTAAGAGCTGCTGTGGAGGAATGCTTGAAAGGAAATATGGATGAATGCATTTCACAGGTGATAGAAGTATTGCCATATGAGTTTGCTTTCTGATATCTTCTACCCTTGTAATTACATACATACACAGAACCATACAATACAACGTGGGGCCAAAATTTAATTTGAATTTGTAAATGTCATTACTATAACTAGTCAGGATAATGAAATATGGCCGACTATGAAATTGTATTATGCTAAAACAACTGCTCTTTGTTATGTATAGCAAGAATCATAAAGAGTATCATAAAAGTCTGCAAGGGTGCAGAGTCTATATGGTAGGATGTAAAATCTCCACAAAGATTGTTGTAAGGGAGATTCAAGATATTTTTCTAATCATGTTCTACAAGCAGCCTGAAGAATTCTTTGGTTTGAGGTTACTTATTCTCCAGTTAAGGCTGATATTTATGGTAGAAAGTTGAGAGACGTGTTATGGGCTTGCAATCGAGGACTGCTATTATGTATAGTGTGATGAAGAAAATCAAAGGTGTAAGTTCAAATCTGTTGTGACTGAAATGGAATGAAGTTGTTTATGCTCTTGATTTCAAGCTTGAGCAAAGTCAAAGCAATGTTGTATTCTTCAAGTTTTCATTCTCGAAAATGTACATTTTTCTTCCTAGTTGGAGGAAAATTTGTCTTAAGATGTTAAGTATTTGGGATAGTGTCTCTATATGAGTAAGATGTAACTATACCGAGTGGGTTCTTGGAACCTTCTTCATTTAAAATGGTGGGTGCTTGTACTGGTTCATGCTTTCATTTATATGTAACAGATTCTTATAAGAGTGCTCCTGATTTTTATTTCAGGCACCAACAAGTCAGCATTTCTATTCTATATAATTTGGGGTCCTATATAAATTTACACCTTTCAATAGCTATTAAGGACTAGAACTCCCAAGAACACTTTTGAGGTTAGTTTATCTACTTTATTTCTTATGGTTAGTCAATAAATCAAGTCAGCATGAAGGCCGAATGTTGTTATTGCCCCAGTGCTTTCTTATGACAGAAGTGTAATGATCTCACATAAATGAATTCTCAGATGGATGCATAAATGATGCTTTTATTTTTGTGTTTCTGTTTTATATTAGTAGCTAAAGAATAGAAGGTATATTCAAGTTTTCAAGCTGTGGACAATCTAAGTTATTAGTACCGATAATATGGATAATCTAGATTGCCTCTTAAAAGTAGTTAGGCCATGGTCTAGCAGTAAGGTAATGATGACCTAGGTTCAAATGTGGCTAAACTTGCTTTCCCTTATTAATAAAGGAATATGTTTGTATAGTGCAAGCAAACAAAGACTTCTGGATGTGGTTTCTTGGTAAAAGGGATCTTTGGGCTTGACTCTGAGAATTCCCTTTTTAATATGGGTGGAGTTTTTACTACGTTTTTCTTCCAAAAAATGTTTTAAGTGGTACCATATGAAGCATTGTGCACTCTTGAAGTTCAAAGGCGTGGCCCATGAAGATGAACTAAATGGATTTTGCATGTAAATAACAAAAAATTTAGCGGTTAGCATTTACAGTAAAATTTAGTGTAGCCAAAATACCATAACCTACACCATGGGTGTATAACTAGTAATTGTGGTTTAAGAAAACTATGGATAATCTATTGGGCAGTTGCAGAGTGCTAGAATTATATTATGGAAGTGCCCTTAACAAGAGGATGTTTGATTCACATAGGGAGTTTTAACATGCAAGAGTTCACCTCTCATCTTGTGCTAATGTAAATTTTGATGTACTTCAGTGAAGCTTCTATATCATTCATTTTCTCTACGAATCAAGAATGCAATTGCTGTCCATGCTGAGCCACCAGTGAAGAAGATCAGTTTATTAACAATGAACATTATACATATTTAACAATTTCACATGCTTGTTATAAACACGTTTAAAAGGTATGATTAAGAAGGCTCATATTCGTGGAGTTGTTGAAGTTTATACCATAAGAAAATGCATGTCTTCTTGAGGGTGATCTTTGCATAGACAATCATATCATATAATGAAATCTGAAAGCTGATATTTGTTTTTGTCCTAGACCCGGGTAAAATAAGTTAAGGTGAAAAGTGTAGACATAGATATGGTTTTGTAAGCACATATGAGTATAGCCATAGTTTGTAGCATATCCACTATATGGTTAGAAATTAGTTGTTTTAAGAACATTGTATTGGACATGAGTTGGGTAGGAACTAAGAAAACAAGTTGATTAATATGGAGTAAAGAAAAAATCCGCTTGACATTATTAGGCGACAGATGCAAATGAAGGGATCACCATACAGGACTGTTTTTTATGTTTTCCCAGGTAAAGGGATTCTATTCCCAACTTTCTAAAGACAAGGGAAAATAATATCATTTCTCAAAAATTTCCTCTCCGATAATTATAATTTACTCTTTGTTTTCTCTACTTCTGGAAACGTAGCCATGGATAAAATATATTTCTTTGAGGAATGGGCTAGGTGGAGTCATTAGTTACTTTGATTCTCATGCCATTTTATACTGCATGTTCACTTATTTGAAACTCATGACTTACTGACATTTGTGAATATGGAGTAGGATAACTGATAAGTTTGTTATTTTATGATAACTCATAGCATTAGTCTTCATTCTGCATGTCTAAGTCAAACAAACCATAGTCATTTTGCCTGCATTTTGGAGAAGCATGTCTTTTATGTCGTGCATATCACAGAAAAGTCATCCAAGTTTCAATGGATCTTTGTTGGTGTCCATATTCAATACAACCAATGCACTATTTAGATTTAAGGCACCATTACATATAGTCATGCATAAACATGAGTTAATGGATCATCACACCCTCAATTTGAACATGTCCATTGGGTATGGTGCATATCACATTTTAGATGGTTTGCTAGGTATATACACATATATTACACATTTAGGCACATACAAGCATGGAAAATTGATGGATGACCACACCCTCAGTTTGAATCTGTGGATGTAAGGTTTGATTCTAGTGAAAGGTGCATATCAGAGTCACCTGAATTTAGACTGCTAATGTTCCTATTCAATGTATCCAATGCACCAGATTCAATGCACTGTCACACATATAGGAAGTGGAACATACAAACACGAAAATTTGATGGACCAGTGCACCCTCAATTTGAACCTATGAATGCAAGGTTTCCTTCTAGTGCAAGTTTCATATTAGATTCACCTGAGTTGGGACTGTTAGTGTATAGTTTAATATACCCGATGCACCATCTAGATTCAATCCATGGCTACACATATGTCCACATAAATGCAAAGAGTTGATGGATATGTCCACATAAATGCAAAGAGTTGATGGATAAATTTGTATGTTTGAGTGTAAGAATTGTTTCTAGTATATTTTTATGACAAAAATGGGTTGATATAGTGTTGTTTCTCTTGTATTTTTTAGGTTTTAAACAAATGCAAGAAGGATTCAAGTATGGAAATAATTTAAAGCTCCGTGGAAAAGAGTTTGCTGGGTTTGCAATCTGTAATGCCAGTTTTCCATTAATAAGGCCAGAATCTGTTGCCTCATGGGCACCAAATTTAACTGCCAAATCTCCCGAAGACTCAACAGTACCTCCAGGCTCCATTGCAGAAGATTCCAGAATCTGCAGATTTGTCAAGATTCCAGAATCTGTAGGTTTTGGCTAGAGATGTAATTATTGATAAATACTTTGTTTGCAATTGTTTCAATCATCTATTGATGGATTGGATGATAATGAATCGTGGCTAGCAACTCATTGTATCATCTAAAACAGTATCATGGGTACTGATATTGTCTTCAATTGTGTCAATTGATGTATGATGGATTGATAGTCGTTAGTTTGGCTACTTATCATACACTGTCAAGAGTGTTCACTAATACTGTGTTATTACCTTGAATTGTCAAATGTATATATACACTAAAATCTTTGCTTTTATTCTTCTTGATGTTCTTTTTTGTATTTGTGAAGTGTAGGAAATGTCTTCAAATTTGTACCATTTTGGCCAAACCATAGAGTGTTATCATGTCTACCCCTTGAACAGGACTTTTGTTAATGTGAGAAGTTAGAACTATATAAACCGTCGTCAAATGTTTTTTTTCCAAGCTTCTTTGACAACCTATGCTAGCACAATTATGAACTTTGGAACCACATGGACAACAAGGAATTCCAGATTATGACTACACATTGGCTTCTTTTCTTCATCAGATATATTTCTCCCATGCAATGGCATCTTCACTGTATAATGTAATGTTAAACTGTTAATTTTCTGATTTTTCAATACATTGAAGTGCTCCATTTTTTTTTGGCTCACTTCAATGTTACACTTGTTTTTCTCGCTTACCCGCTAACAACTACCTTAACGGCGTATTATTGCACCTTCCTTGGGGCAATTGCTAGTTTAATGTGATGGTTGGATATCATTTTTCACTTCTCTCACTTTCAATCACTTCTCCTTATTCACTTATTAATATTAATTATAAAAAGTAAAGCTACCCCTCAAGAATGAAAACATAATATTCATACATCATTATATCCATTTGCTAATAGGCCAATGAGATCAAAATTAGTTATTGATATTGATACAAATCTTACTTTAAATATTTGTTAGTTTTACTAAGATTACTTTATAAATGTCAATTTTGGACTCACTTGTCTCCACTTAATAAAAGAAAGGAAAGCTCCCAACAATGAAAACACAACATTAATATGACATTATATTCATTTTCCAATAACCAATTTTCTAATATCATATTGTATTTATTTTAATGTGAGTTTAATCTAAGTTATCTATATTATAATGTTTTAACTCTCTTGAAATGCAATTTAATTATCCCTATACAAAGTCATAGAGACTAACTACTATATAGCACTTGTTTAAAAAATACTTTGATTTTACTTCACTCTTTGATTTTAGCACAAAGTTATCATATATATATATTAATAAGAAAAACAAAAAAGAAAGAAAATATTTATCCTTAAAACCATTAATAAAGAAAATATAATAATAAAATTCCATGGTGAAAAAATATATCATAATAAAATACAGATTAAATAAATAATAAGCAAACATATACATTTAATAAAAACAAAGATAGTAAATATAAAATATAATAAGGATTAATTGCAATTAAAAAATATCTAAAAATTATCAAATACATTCATAAAAGAAGCAAAATTAAAAATAAAAATCCATATCCTTAATCACCATTGATAAATTTATAGATAAAATAAATAATACGCAAACATTTAATAGATAAAATAAACATCATACATTTAATAAATTCATAGATAAAATAAACATCATACATTTAATAAAAACAATGATAATAAGTATAAAATATAATAAGGATTAATTACAATTAAGAAATATCTAAAAATTATCAAATACATTCATAAGTGAAGCAAAAGCAAAAGTAAAAATAAAAATCCATATCCTTAATCACCATTGATAAATTCTTTAGTAATAAGTTCATTATAATCTATGAATCCCATTTTAAGAAAATCCGTCATATTAAAGTATAAATAAAATAAATTACACAAACATATATATAGTAAATATAATAAATATTAATATAAAATAAAATGATTAATTACAATTAAAATTTAATATAAAATAAATGATTAATTACAATTAAAAAATATAATTTAGATATATATGATCTTAAAGTTCAAGAAAAAGACATCATAATAAAGTACAAATAAATAACACGCAAATCCATATATTATTAATATAATATTGATTAATTACACTTAAGAAATATAATTTAGGTATATGATGTTAAGGAGATGAATCCTATGCCACTTTTAAAAATCATCATTATAATCATGATAAAATCTTCCGTTGCATAATTTAAGTTTCACGGCAATGCAGTTAAAGATCTCTTTATATATGTAAACATAAGAAGTGTTAATATAATATTGATTAATTGTAGAATTAAAAAATATAATTTAGGTGTATGGTATTTTAAGATCATCATTGTTAATCATGATAAAATCCTTTCGTTGCATACAAAACGTGAGCTTTATTTTCTATTCAATGCAGTTAACGTATACATTTATAAATTATAATTTGTTAGGTTATCCATGGATTTAAATCAATTTTGGTAAAAATGTAGGCTTAACATTTTTATTATATGAGTTATTGTGTTCAAAGATGTTTTCTACCATTCAAAGTAGATGCCATGTGTTATTTCTATCAAGTTGATGTGGCACGTGACGGTTTCAAAAATTAATATATAAAACATTATAAAACCAGGTAAATGTTAGCTAAAATTTAAATTAGCTAGAATGTAAATCTTATGGGATTGTTGAATATCAAGATATATATTTTTGGATAAAAAACATATATTAAATTTCAATTTCCATTTACATATTTTTAATAAATATTTTTATAAATATTTTTATAAATAGTTACAAGACAATTAAAATTGTGTGTATTAACCAGCGTAGATCCAAATCCTAGGCTCTATCAAACACCCAGAAAGATCAAATCTCTCGAGGTGCAAACCTCTTCTTAGGTTTCCATCGATTTGATTCAAACCAAAAGACACATCTTTTTATTTAAGGTCCACATATAATATTTTTATTATTAATATTTAATATTATTTATGGCTCACATATAATATTTTTATTATTAATATTTAATATTATTTATGGCTCACATATAATATTTTTTATTATTTTTTATTTTGTTAGGAAAGAACATTACAACATGTCCCCATACATGGTTTTAAAACCATATGCAAGGCCCTCCTACAACCATGGGTTGTTTAGGAGGCCTTGCACATGGTCTTAAAACCATTTGCAAGGCCCTCCTACAACCATGGGTTGTTTAGGAGGCCTTGCACATGGTCTTAAAACCATTTGCAAGGCCCTCCTAAACCATGTACAATAAAATCATGGGTTGTGTTAGGAGGCCTTACACATGGTTTTAAAACCATATGCAAGGCCCTCATAAACCATGTACAATAAAACCATGGGTTGTTTAGAAGGCCTTGCACATGGGTTTAAAACCATGTGAAAGGCCAACATTTTTTTGCGAATAATTCAATTTGTTATTTTTTATTATTTATGTAGGTAGTAACATTACAACATCTCCCCCATATTGTATTTTTTTCCTCACCCACATTTTTTTTTACAAATAATTAAATTTTTACTTTTTTATTGTTTTGTTAGGTAGGAAGATTACAACATCTCCCCCATATTAAATTGTTTTCTCACGAACATTTATTTTGGCCTATAATTAAAAAATTTATTTTTTATTAATAAAAATAAGGTTACCTAACGTTACATGATCTCCCCCATACTGGGCTGTAGAGCGCCTCTCCATGCAACAATTCGTTTTCCCTTAATTTGATCTACTAGAGAGACATATACACAACAAATCATTACATATGGATTAAGAATAACTATTTTACTTCATAATCAATGAATGAATGCAAATTTTGTCTATTTGTGGGATTTATAATTGGCACGTAGATGATTCTAATGGAGAGTCTATTGATTATGTATTATTAAGTTAATAATAGATCAATAAGTTTGATATTAGTTTTATTATAATTGCAAATTAATAATAATTGGGTAAATTGCAAGTATTTTACTTCATAATTTAGGAATGAGTGCAACATTTGGGTATTTGTAGGATTTATGTGTTGTATTTTACATGAAATTGTTGGCACTTATACAATTATATTTGGGTAAATAACTATTTTACTTCATAAATAATTAATTAATGCAATTTTTGCATATTTGTAGTATTTATGTGTTACCATTTACAACATTCACGACATGATTTCAAATTGGAATAGTTGGTGCCTGAACAATTATAATGGAGGCAAACCTTTACTCAAATTTAGGACCCTAAAATGGGTTTGCACTTGAATGGATTTGATCCCTCCCAATGCTTGATACAACCAGAGTTAAGATGGAACTATGTTGGTTTAATGAATTTGGAAGAAAATTATAGAAGCATAAAGAATCAATTTTAGTTTCGTATACATGTATTTCATTCATCGTACTTTAAAAATTCTATATCATTTGACATTAAAAATTTGCAAATATTAAAAAATTACACATTAAAAAAGACAAGAATGTCAACTCCATTATATCTTTCTAACAAGCAAGAGTCATAAAGTTGTTGCTTTTTGGTAAATTGAAATCTTGTAAATAGATATTGATCTTAAAGGGATATGGGTTAACAAAAGAGGTCAATTAGTAGAGATTCAAATATGAATAGCCAATTTTATTGTTCCACATCATACATGGAGTGAAATTGAAAGCATGGCATAAGTTAGACAAATTGATAACTATATGTAAAACCCTTTTTGTACATGTATAAATCTTTTTTTTTATTAATGTTTAAGAAGATATAAACCCTTCACGTTCACTTGGAAAAAATAGGATATCTTTGACACTCACACTGTAATGCCTTTAAAATATATCAAAATCAAAATAAATAACACATGTTGTTTATTAGAATATAGAGTTTTAAAAATAATGAATGGTTTTGTAAATATAGTTTTTTGAACTAGTATTTTTAATAAAAATATCAAAATAGTTTTGTATACATGTCATGTATCTAATTTTGTTGAGATGCTATGATACAATAGTCATGAATGTTTGTAATAGGAAGGATACAATTTGATCATAAAGTGGAATGAATGTACTAAATTTTCCTATAGATGTATAGTAATATGGAATAAAATTATGCAAAAGTAAAAAACTAAAACTTCCATATTTAACTCCATGCATGAGTTTTGTTTTTCTGTATTTATTTAAGGAGTTTTCTACAAGAGCAACGATTTCGCATGGACGGTGAGATTCCCGCGAAATCCTTCGATTGCACATGGGCCCTCTTGGCACAATCCCACACGCGAGATTCAACGATCCTGCAATTGGGCACGACATTAATCCTCTCCCTCTAGCTCGACATTGGGCATTGGGGGTCGTAGTTGCTTCATGGCGTAGTTAATACAACTCAGTTTGGTTGGTGGGTTTGAATTGCACCAGATTCCCTCTCGCGATTCAGATGCCCAATCAGAGGATTTTTTCCCAAACTCTGCCAGAAAGGAGAAAGTCTACTACGAGGATTGATCGCCTCCGTTCTGCCCAAGGAAGCTCACGAGAGGACATCATGAATAATTAAAAGCATTTCATAGTCTGTATTTCACTATGAAATCTTTCTCCACAGGTTTCCACCGCACCATTTACCCGCCCTTGATTGCAAATCAATTTTCCACGAATTTGTATTATAGTGTAACTACAACATGGTATTTTCCTTCATGATTTTATGGATTGTAAAATCTATAATAATGATTGAAACTTTCACTTTCATGATTTGTATGATATGTATTTAGCCTATAACAAATTTTAAAACATGCCAAACAATGAAATTACCACTTCATTGAGTATCTCAAAGGGCAGCAGGGCATAGTACTCAACTAGTGGTTGAGTCTGGTAGCTCTTCTATACACAACAATAAATAAATCTATATTGCAGGTTTGATATTTATCATAGAAACAGACACCCAATTTAGTGTGATTTAAAGCTTGTATTTCTCATTACAATGGGTGAACATGTCCATAAACATATAATTTATAATTCTATCAAAATATAATTACAAATGGCCAATGCCACTCTAAAGTTGGAATGATACATTTCTGAGTTTTCTAATTTCACCATTCTTCTTGCCATGCCACTTCAATTTATAAACTTCCACTACACTTCAAACTCCCAGGAAGAAATTTTTATGTGAATTATGCATGTAATTAGTAGGTGGAAGACTGAATCCATATTCTAGACTACCATCTATCTCTGGATGTTTCAAATTCCATTGACAAGTTCAGAAATCCTTCAGTGGTCATGCATTCATCCTCGACCTGGTTTCAATCCCAATGCTTTTTGAGCAATAAACACCATTGACCTTCATCCCACCAAAATGTCATATATCCATACAAATAAAAAAGTGTAATCATCATGCTAAATGGATCTCATTTCAGTTTCCCTTTCCTCGGACTTCACTGTATCTGTGGGGGTTGATTTTATGCCCAAACTACAAGATCTGCAATAATATCCATGTTCATGAGAAGGCCACGAGACCCCTTCCCGAGGACAAGGGAGTGGGGTTGGATGGGAAATGAATGTAGGAATATCTTTCCCTAGCATAATCCTAGAAACCTCTATGGCATATGAAGATACTTGCATTTACAATATTAAGGCTTAGTGAGAAGAACACGGGAAAAAAATACTACATGTAGAAACCAAAGGTTGCAAATTTTCATTTTGATTCCTTATATGGAAAAATTAGTGGAAACAATCTCATTGCTCTTTCTCAATATAAAGAAAGGCTACCAGAATTACAGTCCACATCTTCATTTACAAAAAAACCAAAATAAATCTAAAGCATTTCAAAACGCATGGTGAGAATGCACCTCTTCTAAATTTAAAGTATAGGCCCACCGCATATATTATTGCAAAGGTAGATAAATGTATATCAATCATATTGTAGCAGGTGAACTTAATTTTGTCATAGTTTGGTAAAGAATAGAGTTAAAATTGATAAATCCTGATTTATTGTTCACCAAAAAGTGCAGCAATATGACAGGTGCTTTAAGATTAAATGTGCATGTCCATATATATATTGTTGTTACTAGTTTTCCACTCCTCCCAATTGATATTTCAAGCTTTTGGTTCATATTGTTTTCTCATACTGACAGTTAGGCATTGAGATTAACTACAAATGGAATGTACAAGGACGTGAGCTGAAGGCTAGTACAAAATGTTTCAGAAAACCAATTGATGGTCTATAATGGAAATAGATTACTAGAGAGGAGAAACCATTATAGATAATGAATTGAATTTTTCTCAAACCATTATAGACCATTTCAGAGCTATAGATAATTTGCTATCCATTGACATTCAATTGGTTTTCTGAAACATTTGGTACTGGCCTTCTCTCAGTCAGTTGGAAATCATAAAATGGACAGGTTTGGAATAATGGTAAAATAGGAAAGTACAGATGTTTTGTATCTTTCTACTTAGAACAACCTGGAAGTTGAAGGATGTCTTAATTTTTAGGCTTAATGTGGATTCCTCTAAATGCAGGAAGCAGAATTATATTGTTAAACAAAGTAATCACATAGACAAAATTGGTATAGAGAGTGAAAACATGTAATCAACTAAACATGTCTTTTAAATGTCAAAAGTAGGTGTAATATGAAACATGTCTTTTAAATGTCAGAAGTAGGTGTAATATGAAGTCATCCGTGCACTATTATCATTGGCATAGATCTAATGAAGGTTTCCTGGCATCCCCCTCTGAAAAGGGGTACTACTGGGTGTCACCCCATGGTTTTTCCCAATGGCCTTAGAAACAAACCATAAAAATATAAAATCCTAGACTCTAGAGCCAGTGGTGATTTCCCATTTGGCACCGCTTAGGAATCTCAAGATTATGCCTTGTTAATAGTATCCTTGGATAACTTATGAAGATATACCTTGACAGTGATGGCATAATTATTTTTAGACCGATTATTCATGCATATGTCATTTAATGTAATATATCTTTTTGACAGTGTGTCTTCTTGGAATTGAGAAAACTTAACTTGTAAACTGTAGTCTTGGAATTTTTTTTTTTCTTCAATAGAGATCTTTACTGCTTGCATGTTTATGCATAATCTATATTTCTCATGTGTTTGCATATTATATGTAGGCATTAGCACAAAATGGGAAAACAAGGAAAATGGGAGGCCATCGTGGATCTTGAGGAACAAGACCTCAAAGAGAAGGTCATGTTTTCTAGTAAAGAGTTAGTTTGGACTGAAATATATCGAGAAAACCAAAGTATCGATCATGTTGCTTTAGTCCCTTCACGTAGAGTTGTTGATTTTATTAGAGGGGAGGAAGAAAACCCTGATGCTCCATGTACTTTCCTACGCCACCAAAACAAACAAGTTGGAGAAAGGAATATTGATGCCTTACTATATGAAGTGTAAGTATTTTGAGAGTGAATTCTCTACATAATAGCCTTCAGATTGCATTTATCATTCATAGTTTTTACTAATGTTTCAAAATTCCCTATGTATTTATCAATGTTCATATGGCCCAAACGATGGAATAGGAGAGCATTTAGCTAAACGAAAGACTTCACAGTAGAAGGGATGCCAAAGCCACCTCATTGTAAAAGTTAAGGTTCAAAGTTCGCATATAGCAATATTGACTTACAATATGTATGAGCATGAATATGAAAAAGGATGGCCATGTCATGGAAAAATTAACACTTCAGGTGAGGCAAGGACATTGCATAATCCAAAGCTAATGAAGGACATCATTGCCTATGTGGAGAGTTGTTACCTTTTGGGACTGTCCATTGATTCAGCATATAAAATGCACATCGGCGCACATGGTTACATGGATCCAATAGTTCAAGATAGAGATTTATTCCTATCTAGGAAAGATATTGTCAATATATATAGTTACTATGATGAAGGGTAAATACCAACTCCACCAAAATGATGAAATGGGTGTCAACTTATGGTATCAAAAGGGACCGAAATATTTCTTTTTTTACCAAAAACCCAATGGTCCAAGTGTCCCTTTCATAATGGGAATTTAGACACAATGGATGTTGGATACCATGTTCAAGCTATCCCACAATAGAATAATAGTCATGGATTCAACGTTTAGTACAAATAAATATGGAGTAAGTTGAATGCCAATGATTTAATATGCATATTTGAATTGTAGCCATTCAATATGATTGATTACTTGAATTTGACATTGCATGTTCTTGAATATGGAAGTATCATATTTACACACTCATGGAATTTAATGAACAACAAAGAAGAGTTCATCTAGCATGGGATGTGGAAAAACAAAATACATCGGTCGATATTGCATTATGGTTGGAGCAGCTCATGTAGCAGTGCTACCAAATACGTATTGATTGGAAAGTCAATGCTTTCATGGTTTATGATGCATTGGCTGAGATTCTTGCTTTAAGGTAACTTTAATATTCTTATGCTGCAATATATCTTGCATTTATTATAATAATCTCACATTTAAATGCATTTAATATGGAAGGAGGATCATAGGGTGTGAAGTGATCTTGTGTGTTTGGCATGTAAGAAGGGCGTGTAAAAAATGTGAACAATTTGGTATGCAGTAAATAAAAAGAAAATTATATGTTCGGGGACTTACGATTCATCATGAAACATAGATCCAATGATGATGTGGATGATGCAATCCATGGATTTTTAGCAAATTTACAGACGAAAAGAAGTTCTTAGAATACTTCCACAAGAATTGGGTTGTCGGGGACAAGTTTCGTAAGTGCACAAACTCTCGTTCTTTTTCTTTTTTCCTTTCATAAAGATGATATACCTACAATAGCTTAGTTCTTTACTTTTAGGGATGTGGATGAAATGATGTCGAGATTTCCCTCATTCCAATCAAGAGACTAACAATGTCATTGAGTCATACCATTGTTACCTGAAGATCAGCTCTCTATGTGATCAAAGGAAGAAGTGTGCTTGTAGGATAGACTGGTTGTTGTACATGCTCTTAACAAGTGTTGAACCTGGTTATCGGTTCAAGGAGATTTTAAAAAAAGAATGATACTTGAACAATTATAAGAAAGAGAAGCAATTTGAAACATCAGTAGAAAAGGCTAGAAGAATACCAAACAATGATTGTTTCCCTCATGAGAGCACACCTCAAGCTTATTGGGTGAGGAGTCAAATTATTCACAATAAGAAATACCTTGTCAATTGGTATCATGTATATTTTATAGTGTGCAAATTCCCATGGTCTACTCATGGGAATATTTTCAAGCATGCCATAAAGGTCAATTGGTTATATTTCAACTCAAGCAATTCGGAACAAGTATGTCAACAGGATGCAATGGCTAACACATTCAATGAGTTTCCTAACATAAGTATATAGCCCCACAACCATAGTGTAGATGTCAACATTGATCTTGTGGCCACCGATAGTGTTGACACAAATGTGGAGGCACTTCATTTTGCTGGACAGGAGTTGTTTAGATACTTGAAATTGATTCAAAATAGCCCCCTACCACATTGACCAAGATGAAACACTTGATTGATATGGTGAAAAAAATGTTGGAAGAGGCAAACAAGAAACACCTTATGGATTTCGAATTCACGGTTGGGTGGATTCTCTTGATATGTCTTTGAAAAGAAAGAAGAGTTCCCTAAACCCTAAAAATAAACAAAGAAGAAAAAAACAATATAGTGGAATGGAAATTGATTTGAATGTCCCTACATTGGAAGAAGAACCATTTTAGTTTCACTACCTCAATAAATGAGAACATCCTCCAACAAAGAAAGCACTATCTATGGTCCCAACTTAGTTTCAAATATCGATGAGAGTAATGGGTTTAGATTATTATATTCAGGCATCACCATTCTTTACCATGTGATGTCTTTATATTTGTAGAGGTGCAACATTCCACAATGGTGGCGACAATCCAAAGTCAAAGGGAAATGCAAGGGAATCCAAAGTTTCATGCCATGCCAGGTACATTTCAATGGACTTTTCACTTCTTTTGAAAGCAATTTCTTTGGAATAACATATGTTTCATATATGTTTGTTGTGTTTATGTTTGCAGAGGTTCAACAATCCACTTCCTTAGTGTCAAATCAAAGCCATAGGGAGATGCAATATTCCCAACTCTGCTTGACAAGTCTCCAATTAGTGATTTGCAAGGTTTTCAAAATGCTATGCTTTCAACACCATTTCCAACACATTGATTTGTTTGCAAGACTGGGTTACTATTTTTTTCCATCTTTTGAACTCTATGTCAATTACCCTTTATTTAGGCATCGCCATTATTTAACATGTGATGTGTTGATGTGTATAGAGGTGGAACACTCCTTTTTCATGGCACCAATCCAAGGCCATGGGGATATGCAAGGGCATCCAAACTTTCCTACCATGCCAGGTACATTTAAATGGACTTTTCAGATGTTTTGAAAGCAATTTATTTGAAATAACATATGTTTCATATGCATTTGTTGTGTTCGTGTTTGCAGAGGTTCAACAATCCATTCCCTTGATGTCAAATCAAAGCCACAGGGAGATGCAACATGCCGAAGAGGCTTCACAAGTCTCCAATTAGTGATCTACAAGGTTTGCAAAATCCTATGCTTTCAACACCATTGCAAACACAATGATTTTTTTGAAAGACTGGGTTACTGTTTTTTTTGCCATCTTTTGAGCTCTATGTTAATTACCCTTTATTTAGGCATTGCCAGTCTTTAACATGTGATGTGTTGACGTTTGCAGAGGTCCAACACTCCTTTTTCGTGGCGCCAATCCAAGGCCACAGGGATATGCAAGGGCATCCAACGTTTATTACTATTCCAAGTAGGTTTGATGAAAGTCTCATATTCTTGTAATCCCAGTTTGTATACCCATCTTTCTTTACATGCCAATATTGTCTATAGTGACTTTTTCATTTTTTTAATTATAAATACAAGTAGTTTATCGAGGGATTGGTGTCCTTCCAACAATGTCCGACGGGTTCACAATTCTCCAATTGGATATCTTCAAGTTTTGGAAAATGCTATGTTTTGAACTCTTTGTCAAATACCCTTTATGCATTGTTGTTCTTTAATGTGTGGTGTGTTGATGTGTGCAGATGTGAAACACTCCCTGTTCTTGGCACCAATCCAAGGCCATGGGGATATGCAAGGCCATCCTCCTGTTTAATATGCCTGGTTGATTGACAAAGCTCACTTTGCAAAGAGAACGAAAAGTAGTTCTACAAATGCAATGCCACATGCTAACATAAAGTGAAAGAATTTGAGTGGTGGTAACACTTGAGAATGGAAGCACCAAAGGTAACTTTAACTACTTGATGTGCATTGAAATGTAAGATAGCTTTGTATCATTACTTTTTCCATTAATATTAGCGTTTTTTATTATCTAGAATATATGTTATAATATCATCTCATTGAGCAACATTTTTTTGTTGTTATTAGTTGTTTTAATGCATCTCCTTCGTCCTGCAATAGATCGTTGTTTGATATTTTGCAATTCTAACTGAACAATTGACATTTTGTGAGCTAGTTCCATTTATAGAAAATATTTACTCTTTTAAAGTCTTGTATTTTTGCTGGGGTTTGAAGAAAGATGGTCTGCAGACTTCCAATTTTCTACAAGTACAACAATATACAAAAGAAGAATTCTAGGGCTCCCTGTTTCATTTTTCAGGAAGAATATTAAAATGCTTTTATTTTGCTACGTTAATGGTTTATTACAAACAGAGGAAATAATTTTTGTAAGGTTGTGTTTTGATAATTTTGTACAAATCGAATATGAACTTTGTGATTATATCCTTTGGATATATATCTAATTTTTAAGTTACGACTTCTGCAGATTTTCCAAATTTTAGAAAAGAATCCAGATGTCAAATTTGGAAATTCAAATTTAGAAAAACAAAAAGAGAAGATATACAAATGAAAAGAATATATGATATTGCTTTTTCACACCCTACCTCACTGCTCTACATAATCACATGTGGGGATGATAAGACCACAAGGTAATATGGTTTATCAAATATGCCACGACATAATATAATTGTTGTAATTTAATTTTTTTATATGAAAGGAAGAAAAAATGTTTTTTTATGTGCTTGCAGGTGTGGGATGCAGTATGTGGTAGGAAATAGTACGCATTTGAAGGTCATGAAGCACCTGTCTATTCTGTTTGTCCTCATCATAAATAAAATGTTCAGGTACTTTTTTCCTCGAGACCTGAATGATTATGTGCATTGCAGTCGAGTACAGGGTATTTTTTAAGGATTCTAATATTATACTTAAATATAGTATTATAGGCGATTGTTTTGGATTAAATAAAATATGTTTATAGATAGGTAGGAGAATATTAAATAGAAACATAAAATTAACACTGAAATGTGTAAATTTTGGTGAATATTATGATAAAAAAACATATTTTATGTAAATATAGGCGATATTAGACACTAAAAATGACCAAATACCGAATTTATTTTTTGAAAAAAACGCCAAAATTAGCCAATTGGGGAAATTTTGCCACTAAAAATTACCCTGGTCAAGTAGTATGAAATTTTAATTGTTTTAAGTTATGGTGAAGATTCTACTTTTATTTTATTTTTGTATTTCGGTTTTTTCCCATGCCAGAAATACTTTATTCCAATAAATATAGATAGGTTATGATTGTTTGTTTGTGTGCACTTTATTTTTTGTACAGCGATTGATAGAAATATTAAAGCTTGGTTGTATGATCTTATGGGATATAGGGTTGAATATAATTCTCACGGCCTCTTTTGCACTACAATAGCTTACGATGCTAATGGAATGCAGTAATATTAACTTGGAATGACATTTAGTTTGTTGAGTTTCTTTATGTAGATCTGGGTTTTACTTTTCTTCAATTTTGCATATTCTGTCTCATTTATATTTTTGATCATTTTTTTATACCTTATGCTGGAGATTAGATCCTTCGAGGGAACAAGGGTGCCACCAGAGACAATGAAAACAAAGGTAAATTGCTACTGCCATGCACATTTACTATATACATGCACTGCTAATAAATGATCAAGTTTAAACTCTAACTAGGTCAGTTTTACAGTGCAGAGTTCAATTGTAAATGTCATGCCTCTTGCAGTCACTGCACCTGGTTTCATTCCTGGTTCTATAGAACGTTCAGAGAGACTTCTGTAAATTTTCCTTTAATATTCAAACTATGGATAAAGAGTGCATGCAAATATCTACTGATAACCACACATGAATATATTTTACAGTATGCAGCGGAATATAAAACTGAGAAATAAATCACAACATCACATCACAATATTGACACTATTATTTTTGGTATGGAAACCATTGGAAAAACCAAAGATGGGAAAACTGGTGCTGCAGTCAGATATAGATTTTATTATGAGAAAATATGGAACT
Organism: Pseudotsuga menziesii; assembly: GCA_001517045.1. Classification (NCBI taxonomy): domain Eukaryota; kingdom Viridiplantae; phylum Streptophyta; class Pinopsida; order Pinales; family Pinaceae; genus Pseudotsuga; species Pseudotsuga menziesii. The sequence goes on along the minus strand of LPNX010705652.1, from coordinate 35,357 downwards.
TTTACAATCACTGCAAATTCACCTAAAATTGACGAATGCAGTACCTAACAGAATCACTGGGCAAATCCCAGCTAAACCTCAACACCCTCCTGTGTGAGTGTACGACCCAGTTGTACGAATCTCGGTGATCCAGCTGCTCACTCTTTCGTCTTCTTAGCTAAATCCTTTGTCTGAATTTCTCTCCCTGACTGTATCATGTCTTTGTCGTAATACAAGTGTGTGTGTCCTCTCCACCAATTGATCTCTCTTTTATAACTTTAGGTAAAGAAAAAACCCTAATTTCACTTTCACTTTAACTACTGGTAAAGAAAAAACCCTAATTTCACTTTCACTTTAACTAGTGTTTCACTAAATTTAATTTAGATCACTTTAATTTATTTTCCAAAGTAAACTTAGGAAAAGTAAATTAAATGCAACTGGTTTCCTAATTTAAGTCTTTTGCATGCAAGAACACATGCATGTAGGAAGACCTTCCTTGTTGCTACTAGTTGAACACTCCCTCTCAACAAGGAAGGGATTCGGTAGCAACCCCAACTTATCCTTGAACTTCACAAAACTATGTCTACAAAGTGCCTTGGTGAAAATGTTTGCCACCTGCTCATCTGTCTGTATGTACTCCAACTGAATCGTTCCCTCTGAACACAATATCTCAAGAAGTGGTACTTGATGTCTATGTGTTTGCTTCGGTCATGGAACACTGGATTTTCATATAGACTAATGCCACTCTGATTGTCACAGTGAACTATTATAGGATCTATATCACACTCAAACAACCCTGAAAGTAACTTCCTTAGCCACATACCCTCACAAGAAGCCATGTTGACTTCCATGTACTCATCCTCTGTCGAGCTCAATGCAACTGATTTCTGCTTCCTACTGAACTAAGAGACAACCCCTGATCCAATGTTGAAACAACAACCTGAAGTACGCTTATGGTCCTTTACACATCATGCCCAGTTAACATCTATGAAACCTACTAACTGTACACTCCCCCTACGCTCATAAACCAACACATACTCCAATGTACCTCTGATGTAGTGAAGTATATGCTTCGCAGCCATCCAATGCACTCTCCAAGGGTCCACCATGAACTGACTCAAAGAGTTGACTGCAAAGCCGATGTCTAGTTGAGTTTTGACTAGATACATAAGTGATTCGATAAGCTGACGATACAAGCTAGGATCAAATTCATCTGACCCTGATGCATCAATGTTCCTCCAGTTGAAAACTAGAGGTATGGCCATAGGATTCTAGTCCTCCATCCTAAATCTCATCAAGATATCTACTACATACTTCCCATGTCCAATGAAGGAGCATCCATATCTCTGCCAAAGCTCGAATCCCAAAAAGTAATGCATCAGCCCAAGGTCCTTCATCTCAAACTCCACTACAAGGTTGGACTTTCAATCTCCAATCAGCCTCTCATCTCCTGTCAAAACGAGATCATCAACATACAGGACTAGTATGAGAGGCACCTCACTTGTCAATAAGTACAGGTTGTGGTCATCCTCACTATGTTGAAATCCCATCTCTCGTAGATAGTTGTCAATCCTCGAGTACCATGCTCGCGATGCATGATTACGCCCTTAAAGAGCTCAATGCAGTATGCATACATGCATCTCCCTTTTCTCCATATCAAACCCCTCTGGCTGCTCAATATACATCTCCTCCTCTATCACTCTGTTGAGGAAGGAAGTCTTGACATCCATCTGATGGACACGCCAACCCATCTCAACTACTAGTGAGATAATGGTCTGAATGGAAGAATACCTAGAAACAGGGGTGAAGGTATCCTCGTAATTAATACTCTCCTTATGTGAAAACCCCTTTTCCACAAAGCACGCCTTGTATTTCTCCTCGCTTTGGTCTATTGCATGCTTCACCTTGTAGATCCATCTCGATCCCATCACCTTTTTCCCTTGTGGCCTCGGCACAACCTCCCATACCTGGTTTTTCATAATGGAGTCATACTCCTCAACTATAGCGTCCTACCACACATCATGTTGTGCAGCATCCCCAAAGCTGGAAGGTTCAAAGTTAATCAACTATGTCATCAGTGCCATGTAACTAAGCCTCTCTGGTTGTACACTCCGTCTAAAATATGTCTGTGGAGGATCTACTTGCTTGGAATCTTGCACTATGGACCTAAACCACTTAGGCCTTGGCCTAGTGTCAACCTATTGCAGCTGCTGGATATCTGCCTCCTGCTACAGCTCATCCTTCAAGTCAATGACTAAAGGATCCTTTCCACCTAACTCCCTCTTCCCACCAAAACCTGTTCTCTGTGTCTGTACATGTACCTGTACATTTGGCTCCTCCAACTTGACTCTGACTCCTATGTTGGTTGCTTCTCTGCTGGTAAGTCCAGAGATCTATGCAACGCCCTGTCCTCATCAAACTAGAAATCCCTTATCACAATGATCCTCCTATGAGCAAGAATGTAAACTCTATATGCCTTCGAAGTCTCAATGTAACCAACAAGTAACCCATTCTCTCCAGAAGGTTCTAGCTTCTTCTTATTGTCAACATGAACATGACAATAGCATAAACTACAAAAAATGGGAATGTTATTCACATCTGGCCTAGTGCCTGTGAAGACCTCCTCCCATGTCTTCCTCCCCAAATTTGTGTGGGGACACCTGTTCTGAATGTATATTGCAGTCCTGTATGCCTCCGCCTAGAGGAATAGTGGTGATCCCTGATCAAATAGCATGGCCTTGGCTGCTCCAACCATAGTCCTGTTCTTTCGCTCTGCAACTCCATTCTGTTGTGGGGTATGGGGTACAATGTGCTCCTTTTTTATCCCCTCTACCAAACAATACTCCATTAACACATTGGAGGTGTACTCACCCCCGTTGTCTGTTTTCAACACCTAAATATTCTTTCCTATTTCATTCTTCAAAAGAGTCTTGAACTCTCGGAACCTCTCAAAGACCTTTGACTTGGCCTTCAGGAAATAGATCCAGGTTTTCGTGGAATAGTAATCAATGAAGGTTACACAATAACAAAAACCATTGAAGAAATGGACACTCATAGGTATGCATACATCTGAATGCACCAAGTCCAAGGGCTACTTAGAATTATTCTCACTCTGTGGGAAAGGCTTCCTTATGTTCTTCCCCAAAGCACAACCCTTGCATTGGTTATGCTTTTCTTCCTATACCTGAGGAACTCCAATGAATGCCTATCTCAAATGCTTCAGTGCTCCATGGTGTAAGTGTTCCATCCTCCTATTTCACAACTCACCCTAAATGTTGTTGTTGTTGCTAACTAGATCCTTTGCAGGCTTAAAGTGTAATATGTACACTTTCCTGCTCCTTCTTCCAATCACCCGATCCAAGATCCTATATGACCCCTTGGGCCTAATATACACTCTATGGTCACAAAAATTCACCTAATATCCCTTGTCCTCTAGAGTGGAGACTCATATAAGGTTCATGGCTAGTCCTAGAACATATAACACATCAACAAAACTAAGGGATTTTCCAAACTCCCTCTCAAATGAAACAGTGCCAACTCCCTGCACCTGACATCACGCATCATCAACCAGCTCAATGTGGATCCCTGTTCCACCCTCCTGCAAGTCTCTAAAGAATGTCTTATGTTCAGTCATGTGACTAGATGCTCCACTTTCAATGTACCATATGCTTCTCCCTGTGGTGGTATCCATGCAAGCTATCAAGAAAAACCCCTCATCAAAGTTCCTGCTGAACTCATCCACCTCTGTAGATCCAACCTTCTGATTCTTACTCTTCTTCATCCTGTCTGAGCACTGGGAGGAAAATCATCCCTACTTGTGGCAGATTAAACACTTGAACTTTGACACATCAATGTTCTTCTTACCATCCTTCTTCCTCTTTTCCTTCCCCTTGCTCTTCCCTGTAAGGGCTAGAGCATCCTCATCCACAATCTATGGGGCATTGTTGGCTGAGCCTAATCCTTGACCCATGCAGGTCTCCTCCTACACAAAGTAATCCCATATTCTCTGTCAATCAAGGAGATTCTCCCTAGCTACAACACCTTTGACAAAGGTGTCCCATGGCTTAGAGAATCCATTGAGGGCTATCTGAACTAGCTCCTCATCATCAGTCTTGGAGCCAACGAATCCAAGCTCATCCATGATCTATGTGATCCTTGTAAGCTACGGCACCACTCCTTCTCCCTTGGCCATCTTGATGTTACGCATCCTCTCTTGCAACACCATCTTCTGGTTCTCAGTTTTGCTTTGTCATGGACTCTCCAAAGCCTTCCACATCTCTAATGTGGTCTTCTTACCAGAAAGGTGAGGTACTATATGGTCCTTCACTCCATCCATGATAATCAACATGGCTCTGGAATCAATATTCTTCCAAGCTGCTAGATCTGTCGGATCTCTGGATGCAACCTACATGGAGTCAATGTGCTCCTCTGCACCACTAAAATATAGGATCCTTGTGATCCTTTCTTTCCATGTAGGAAAGTTTTGAGCACCCTGGATTCCATCCTCAACTCTCAACTACATAGACATAGTGAAGTGTACCTATAAAACCCTAGATATGGAAGTCTATGTTTTTTTCTTCCTATAGATTTTCCCCTGATTTATCACTGCTACTACAAATCTCTCAGCTTTAGCTCACCGGAGCTTTGATACCATGTAAATTTTCCTTTAATATTAAAACTAGGGATAAACAGTGCATGCAAATATCTACTGATAACCACACATGAATATATTTTATAGTATGCAGCGGAATATAAAACTAAGAAATAAATCACAACATCACATCACAATATTGACACTATTATTTTGGGTATGGAAACCCCCGGAAAAACCCAAGATGGGAAAACCAACGCAGTAGTCAGATATACATTTTATTAAGAGAAAATATGGAACTTTTACAATCACTGCAAATTCACCCAAAACTGGAAAATGCAGCACTCGACAGAATAACTGGGAAAATCCTAGCTAAACCTCAACACCCTCCTATGTGAGTGTACGACCCAGCTGTACGAAGCTCGGTGATCCTGCTGCTCGCTCTTCCGTCTTCTTAGCTAAATCCTCTGTCTGAGTTTCTCTCCTTGTCTGTATCATGTATTTGTTGGAATACTAGTTTGTGTGTCCTCTCAACCAATTGATCTCCCTTTTATAACTTTCGGTAAAGCGAAAACCCTAATTTCACTTTCACTTTAACTAGTGGTAAAGAAAAAACCCTAATTTCACTTTCACTTTAACAAGTGTTTCACTAAAGTTAATTTAGATCACTTTAATTTATTTTCCAAAGTAAACTTAGGGAAAGTAAATTAAATACAATTGGTTTCCTAATTTAAGTCTTCTGCATGCAAGAACACATGCATGCAAGAAGACCTTCCTTGTTGCTACTAGTTTAACAACTTCCACCTACAGTTTCGATGACCAACTTTGTAAGACTTTTCTCCTATACGGTTTAGGTTGTCACATATAGATAAATTCCAAATGATTTCACAATATTGATATTTGGATTATATCATTAACTCCTTTGAGGCCTATTCAACCCTCCCTTCTTGTCCCCTACCTCCAATTTGCAAGTGACATAAATTTTATTCGAGGGTCTTGATTGGTACTTGAGTTATGATTGCATTAGTGGATGCTTTAAAACGCAAACACTCGTCCATATCACCATTTTAATGTGGGTTATTATCATCAATGAGCTTTATTTTTCCTCTTTGGTTGGATTTTCCACTTTAAATTGGTAATTTTTCAAAATTGTAAGGGGTTTCTTTATTTGGAAACTTTGGTTCATGTGTGAGAAAGTTTTTAATGCTCGACTGATTTGCTCCTATTTCCTTTTCTGTTATCATTTTGGTATATGAAATTGTAGATCCAAACTAACTCAATCCTTTTCTCTATGTGAATATTGCTACTTTGTAATAAGTTGTGAAGGGTTTATTTGTATTGTTAGCATAATGAAAACTAATCAATGATAAATGACCTTAGATATCTCTCTCTATTGTATTTCAAAAAGAAAAACATTGAGAAATCACCATACATTATTTGGCATTGGTCTTAACTCCATGAGGTTGTTGTAGAAGGTTTTGTTGGTTCATGATTCAGAGTTAGGACATGAAGGCTCCATTGAGAATCTGGTGGCTATGCATGTGAAATACTTGATTAAGGTTTATCCGAGTAAAGGTTGATGGGAAAAGGTATGTTAGACCTTATGCAAGTCACCTCGGTTACCCAAAGACTTTTTCAGCTGTCAAGAGAGGGTTTTATTGTCCAGGCATGAAGAAGGGCATAGCCAGGTACATTGCTCAATACAATTTAGGTTGTCACATATAGATAAATTTTCACTCCAGACTCCAGATATTGATACTTTCCATATAGCATAGTTTCTTTCAAATTTTGCATTAGCCATCCTTAGTAAATTTTTCATATCTTTTATAGAAATAGGATGATATGATCCATGGATTCTTACAATTATCTTACACTCAAGACAACATGTCTGTAGAATGTTATAGACAATAATTAGACACCGGATGTTAAACCAAGGCTTCCAAATGAGGTTATAGACAAGAACAAGAACTAGAAATTAATTGGCATCATTGATCTAGGTCAGTGTAGGTCTCTCAAATTTGTTGATGCAATACATGGAAGCAAGGTATGATATCATCCTCATATTACAGGAAACACTAAAGGTTGACATACATTGCAATTTTATTTGTTCAATGTAATACGAATTCTGTTGATATTGATCCAAACAAGTAATGTGTTATTTCTTGAAGGTATTAATACTAATTTACACCAATTCAAGTATTGTTGTTTTAGCACTGGCATCCAATCCTCTTCTTGAATCTATGGAAATGGCAGCGGAATGACCGAAATCCCTCTAGAAAGGTGGGGTTCTTTAGTAATATTGGTTTTAAATAACTGCTAAATATATAATTTGCAGTTGTGTTTTATGTAGTAATAATTGAAGAGCCACTAAGAGTTGGTATTTTATTCCAGTCTACAATGCGTATTCCACCAAAGATGTGCCAATCGATTAGTGGGATTTCTATGACTAATGACATCGGCGAAACAAATCCAGGAAAAACTGTTGCTTGCATAACATTGTCTAAGAATGATTCCTATGTGATGTTTGCTTCTGGTGGCAAATTCTCCTTATTCAATATGATGAAATTTAAGGTGTGACTCCCTTTTACCTAAATATCAGTTTCTTTTCATTTTTTTTCTGATGAGACACATGATTTTAGTTTTGGTACATGGGTTTTCTTAGTGATTTTTAGTCTAAAGTATTACTTATGAATATAACTTTTGTGCTTTTCAACTTTCAAATTAACTTGGAATGGGGTTCAGTTCAACATTATTGGATTAGGTCTAGTCATTGAGATGGGGGGGATGAATCAGTGACAAAAATTTACACACAATTTCTTTTATTATAGCAAATGTAAAAACAAATTTGGACACAATGATTTATCATGGAACCCAATAAGGTAAACCACCAATACGTTTCTATTATCTACAAAACTTTTTTTTACAATACACAATAGTTATTTGTGAGCACCCACTTGCTGGAGACCACAATCCCCAAGTTTCTCAGCCACTATTGAAGGATGCACCCACACCCTGGTTTCTACCTGCACCTACAGACAAGGATACACCAATACCTTGATCATACAACCACTGCTGCAAGGAGGCTAAGACCTCCTTGCAGGCATGTAGCCTGCCCTAGCACCACTCTTCCACCCTTGAATGTATTTTATTAGACTTAAAGATATTTTTTTAAAACTTTGTCTCTTGTTACTCTGCGTTGGTCTCTGTCTTATGCTTCGGCTGCATAGATCTGGATGACAGAGACACTTTACTTACCACTTGATCTTTTGTTTATATATCCTTCAATAATGTATTTGAAACATCATGTCTTTTTATCATCATGTCCTTCAACCTGGAATCACGTCCTTTCACACTGAGGGTTATGCCCATTGTATCCTTCCATTAACTAAATCTGTTGATTATACATTTATGCCCTTTTAATCATTTCTATTTATCAATTATCAACCACGCTCTTTTACAACCATAATTCTTTGTTTATTCTTGTAGCGTATTAGTTTTTTTAATTCCTGTAGCATATTGTCTATGTTTGTATTTCATTCCCATTATATTTGTAGGCTTCATTCTCTTCACATCACAGCGGGAATCATCCTTAAAACCTCTGAATTCCTTTACATGGGAATCACTTCCTCTCTCCACCGTACATGGGCTTTCTCACTTCACTAGCCTATGAGCTTCATTAATTTGTTGGCCTACAAACTTCTTCCCTTCTCAAAACATGGGCTTCGTTACCATGCGGGCACTGGCCTTTCTGCACTTGCCTTTCCGCCTTCCATTTTCCGAATTGTCATTTTCGCAACATCCTTTTCACATGCAGATTGCGGAAATAGGAAAACACAAATTTTCTAAGACTTCAGTTTTTTTCTTTCCGCCTTTCCGCATTCCGAATTGGCCTTTCTGCACTGCAAAATGCGGAATGCGGAAACTCAAATTTTCCATGACTTCAACTTTTTTCTTTCTGCACTTTCGCTCCCACAAATTTTCATAGATCCTCTTAATCGTTGATCTCCTGCGCTGCGCTTCTGATCACCGACCTGATGATTGATTGAAGATCTTCTTCTTCTGCATTCCTTCTTTTGTGGAACTCTCCTACGATCGTCGATCTATTTTGAAACGTTCCTCAGTTGTTGATCTCTGATTAACTGCAGAACTTCACCTTGTTCTTCTTCCTTTTGCGGATCTTATCCCCAACCATTGGATCTCATGCAGGAAGCTTCCTGACTGTTCATTTCTGAATTATTGTGGAACTTCACTCCTACCCGTTTTTTTCGTTTCCGCAATGGATTTCCCTCAACGCTTTTTATGAACTATCGATCTGTTGCGGGATAGATAGTGACCATTGATCTGTTTACTCGTCGATCATTTGTTTTAACACTTAGCCAAATATGTCAACTAATGTTTTTCTCTTGTTTTGGAATATTGATGTTTTTCACATGTGAGAGTTGTTGCTTCCTGCAACAGATCCCCATTTTGAATCATCAAAATAGGGTCCCCCATTGACTAGTTGTTCTAGCCATTCCTCACTTAGGGAAACTAACAAGTTGTAAGTTATTTGTTGTTTTGTTTGGATTGAATACATTTCTTCAGTAAACCTTGATTTTTTGGATTTTTGGGCTTTCGGGACCTTTTAATGTATTTTCAATTTTTTTTAAAGATTCTGATTCCCTGCTTTTCGAAATCAAAGAGAGGAAATCCTTTTTTTGGAGGTAAGTCAAAGTCTGTTTTCTGATTTCCAATTTTCGACATCTAGGTCCAGGAAACCTCTTCTTTTCAAATAAAGAAGAGTCCCTGTTACTATTTCCCATTTCCAATTTTTGGGTGTCAGATACTGGAAACTCCGGTTTTATTAAAATTATTTGGTGTGCTCCCGATTTTCGATTTCAGACATTTCGGATACCGGATATCGGTAACATCGTTTTTAATTTATGATTTTATCTACCTTTCCAACTACCAAATTTTCCTTTCCCATATCGGAAATAAAAAAACCCCGCATCCTTCTTGGCTGAATGTGCGTTACCCGATTTCCGATTCCCGATTTTCAAAAGTTGAAAATCGGAAACCATGAAAATTGGACCTTGTCAAATCATGTATTCTATTTCACCACCTCAATCTCAGCCGTCCATGCATACGAAATGTATGCCCTAGGTTATTTTGGCCATCTGGTTTTGGGATTTTAAAGTTCAAAGTTACGAGTATTTTTTACCATTTTTCCCATGCTTTTTCTCTTTGCTCAAGGTTTTTACTGTGCATTTTCTCTTTGTCCCAGCGCATGGACTTACGGTTTTCTAAGCGTTTTCAGTAGTAAGTTTTCACCGCATGGCTATTTTTTCTATTAAAATTGAACTCACGTCATTATTATACATGGTTGCCAATATCCAATCAGAGAAGGCATCCACCACGTCCAGGAACACCAGGTTGAAAAAATCTCTTCAAGAGCAGAAGAACAAAGACCCTAATGCAAGTGTTTTTACTCACACTAGTGGGCATGTATCTGATACCTTATATCTAGACTGGTCTAGAATTTACTACGTCTTTGACAATGATGATTTTTATTCTATTACCCACAGCGAACCCAATTACCTCAATATTCGTAGTTCTCATCTCCACTACATTGCTACTAGACCTCCTTTCATGCCCTATACAAACCCTATCAAGTGGGCATTGGACCATTTAGACCCTAAGGGGCGCTCGTTTCATGATGCAGATAATATCCTTGTTGCTTCATTCCATCCTGATGTATTTTTCAGGGCTTATGCTTTGGGACGTCCCAAATAGCTTATCTCATCGAAATTTTTCAATGAAAATCTCTCCAGGTTCAATTATGAAGAGGTAGTCAAATATTAATCCTGGCTGGAAGGCCCAACATTAGTCATTCCTGCTTCAATTCTGGTATATCCAATTTCTTGGTTCAGCGAGCCTTTCTCATTACTGGCAGCTATGTTTTTTCAGTTATATGGTTACCAAACTGTTCCTCGTTCAGAGCATAGTGGGTTCCTATGGCACACCATATTTTGCTTACAGGTGATTCTTTCAATTGGGAGAAAAAATTGTACTGTAATTTGCGAGAAGAAATTGAGAAATATCATAAAACCTCAGTCAGCTGAAAGTCGTCCTTCTATATGTCAGGGTTTGTGATGGATGCATTCGATGCATCTTCTTCTTTCCCAGCTTTAAATTGGTATTGGGATGAGAAATATTCACCTGTACATATATATTTCCCCGATATGTGGGAAGATAACTTCATCCCTCAGGTTTATGAGCTTTGTGACCTATTTCTTGGATCAATGTATTTTAAAATTTTCAAGGATGATGCTCATGCGTTCTCTGAAGGTTCTAGGGCACTAATTTCATTGTATGGTGACTAGTACGTAGGAGAATATTTCTATTATATAAGAATTTTGGGAAGCAATACAGTCCATCTACTTCCCATGATAGTTCCCGACCGCATGGTGCTACAAGAATTATCCTATCAGACTGTCATCGATAGGGTTTTTCCCAAGTTGACTAAGCATAAGAAAAGGGCTTGGCCCAAATTTCTTGTGTCTCTCGACTCTCTTGTGCTATAGAGCCCCACCCATGCAGCCCTGCTGGGTAAGGAAATTTCTACTATGAACTTGGGAGAGGCATCCAAGAGAATGCATGATCCAATGTCTTATTTGGAGAACCTCTTTACACATGAGCACGTTAGATTGCATTATGATCGTGAAAATGACCCTAATGATTCCATGTTCTGAGCAACTACAGATTTTCAGGAGGCAATGAATAAGATCACTGATCCGAATATCAAGTCCCATCTGTACAAGTACTAGAAGGATCTCAAGATAAGAAATCTCCATGAAAGGGAAGATAAACTCAAGATAAAACAAAATATTTAGAAGGAGAAAACAGAAAAGGAAGCAAGAGAATAGGCAGCAACTTCTGGTGCTTCCCTTACTGCTCAACCCAAGGACAAAGGTATCCTTGATTTCCCACCCAGTGCTCATCTTGTTTTAGTGGAATATATCTTGCAGAAAGGGGCAGAATTCAAGAGGAATCTTGAAAAAATCAGTTCCCAACTGCAAACCCATACAGAGATGGCCGAAACACAGCCCAAGAAACAAAATATTCAAGTGAGCTTTGAAGAGACTCAACTGCAGGAAGCACCCACAAAATAAAAACCGATGCCTTTTCTCCCTATTGTTAAGAAAGAGAAAGCACATGTGCAAGACCCTTTTGTACGACAGGTAATTCCTTTATCCTTAGCTCAAACTGAAATTCATGATGTGCATAGTCATCTGGAAGTGGAGGAAGATCCTGCTACTTTCCCATAAGCTATTTTGACTACCCTTCTGTCATCCATTCCCAATCTCCAAGGTTTTCACACTATGTTATATTCATCATTTTCCCAGCAATTCTACTGCAAGATAAGTCTCTCACCGATTATGAAAGCTACTACTAGCATTCCCACAATTTCAGTTGACTCACCCATTCATACTTCTCCTCTTCCCCTTTCACCACCTCACCATATCTCAACGTCCCCAATTTCCCAACTTCCTCAGGGGAACATTCCTTCTACCTTTATGACTCTTCCTCAAAAATAAGTTTTTCCTACATCTGATTGTTTCACATCCCTTACTTTTACCTCTGTTTATGCTCCCATGACAATCCCTCCCATCAACATAGAAATCCCCTTTATATTTCCTCGTATTAAGGGGTC
>LPNX010705652.1:0-23082 GCA_001517045.1 Pseudotsuga menziesii | reverse complement strand
GAGGCCACCCATAGAGACATATTGAATGCCTCCATGGTTGAATGCAAACATGTCCCTGCATTACAAGAAAAATGACATTTTAGCCTCACATAAAATTGTTGTATATTAAAATATTTAATTTAAAATAATATTTTTATAATATTATAATTATGTTGATTTTTTTTATTAATTTTATTAAATAGCTTTTAAATACTATAAATATAATTGTTGTATATGAAAACATTTGATACTACAATATTTAATTTCAAATAATTTTTCTATAATATTATCATTAAGCTTAATGTTTTTTTTGTTAAATAGTTTTTAAATGAAAATATTCATATCATTATGTTAATCATATTATAATATTATTGATTGAAATCTTAATTCCAATTAGAATCTAACTCTGTAAATCCATATTAAAAAATACCAAAGAATTTGAATTGGATCGTATACATAAAAAAATGAGGATTTTTGCCTTAGTTTAAACCTCTTCCCAATTAAATAAAATTACAAATATTCCAAAATAGAATACTTCTCGACCCAAGAAAATCAATAACCTTTTGGATAACCAATGTTAAATTTGTATGGGAGTGTCATTTAATTTATTTTAAGAATTTAAATAGGAAATGAAGAGAATATGCTCCAATTTTACACTAATTTTGATCTTGTATAGATATAGAAATGAGATTCATTTGTTGTGGACGAATCCGATTTTACTGTGCTTGTATTAAAAACCGCATACAAATAGTTTTTAAAAAAGGAATAGAAAACATTTATTAAGATTAATAAAAAAAATTATGGAGTTTAATTTATAAAGTATATAGAAAACACAAGCTCTCTCTATGGCTATAATTGTAGTTACATGATATAAAATTGGTATATTAGTATGGTTTGGTTTGAAACATGTGCAATTCTCATCTTTTCTAAGCATTGCACTAACTATTTGACTATCAGTATTTTACATTCTTTATTATATTGATATCTTGACTAGGTTTCCTTTTACATTTTTTCCTTCCCCATTATTATTTCATTGCGTCTTCACTAATCAATGCTAAAAATGAATCAGTCACCATTACAATCTTCTTGGGATCATTACTAAAACTATAAGGCTATATTTTATTTATCATTTTGTTTTCTTATTCTAAGATGCGTTAGGGATCTTGTTGATATAACTTTACAATATGAAATAAGGGGGTGTTAAAAATGGGTTGATAAAACGGATACCTACAACATCTGGTGAAACTAGGGGTTTTCTTAATTTGAAAGGTATTTTGTGAAAGGGGTTCAACAATACAATTTTAGGAAGTATTTTCCAATATTTAGTGAAATTAGGGATATTCTTTAATATCCTACGAATGGACATGCTATATAACAAGTTCACTGAGTGAACCCCCCATGACCCAGACCCAAACTGATCCCCTGGTTATCGTCCAACATCAAACCACTTCATCATCAGAAGTGATGGCAGATTTTGGAGAGGATGTTGCGGTATCAATGTGAGAATACTATTGGAGCAAAAGGAACAAAGTTGTGATAAAGAGGGGAACCAAGAGAGCCAAAGAAAGTTCAGCTAAACAGGTGCCTACACATAATCAGGTTATTTGGAGGTCAAATACCACTGACATTTAGCAAGGGACATTGGATACAATAGTTTCCATGGGAGTTTTTGCAGGTGCAAACTTTGACTCAATTTCACAACTAAGTATGTCTCTTGGGGATAAAGAAAAAGAACTACAGAAAGCCAAACTGGACTTGGCAGCAGCGGAGCAAAGACATGAACAAAAAGTTAACCAGCTAAAGCAAAAGCATAAAGAAAGAGTTCAGTAGTGGCAAAAGAAAGTTGAACAACTTAAGCAACAGCTTGGGAACGCATATATTCTAAATCAACAACAAGCAGAATAAATTATCCTCATCAATCAACAGCTGAATGATGCTCAGCTAGCCTCAAAAGCCTCCTCCTTTCTAGGTCTGACACCAAAAGAGTTCAAACATGTACTCTCTAATGTGCATCAAGAATTCCGACAGGCCATGGTAGATCTATACACTTGTTTTGATGAGATGCAAGGGTTATATGACAAGTTTACTAAGCACTCTAACACCCTCGAAGCGCACCATGATCGCAAGAGAGCAACATCTACAGCTTTTGAACAAGTGACAGGTTCGCAAAAGCATATCAAAGAAGGACCTCATGACTTACTGATCTTGGACAAGCTGCAGGCCAAAACAACTGAGGTTATCATTGAGATGTGGGGAGGTATCTGTGACTCAGTGGAGACTCTAATCAATGAAGGACAGATGGCTTGCGAGCAAAGGTGGTCAAATGCTAAGACTTTGCTAACATATTTGGACTTGCATGTTTTGGATCATATTAGTGAGGTGCCTTCTCCTAAGCTTTAGCTGGAATAGGTGGAACGACATTTTGACGATGCCAAGGAACTGATCCAACAAAATAAATTGGCTCATGATGCAAGAGATTGAGAGATGGATCGAGGTTCCTCATGCTTCGATATCTCAAATACATGTGTTCATGAAAGAGTGGAAGAAAATAAAAAAGAGGGAGATTTCCTCCCAAATTTGTAAAACTGAAATCCACTTGAGACATGCCCATTTCTAGGAGATCGATGAACTTATGGACCTATATGCCAAGTGGCGTTCCGACCTTGGCAAATCCTAAAACTATTTGATTTTGTAATCCCACATTTTGGGAATTTTTCTTTTCTTGTAAAATCTGTAATCTTATTTAAGGATGGAATTTCCTAAGTAGGGGGGGGGGATTTTCGGAGAAAAGGCTTAAGGAATACATAGGAGAGAGGACTACCTGAAACATAATAGGGAAGTTTGTGGTTTTACTACTTTGTAGTGTTTTGCAGATTAATAAAATTGCAATTATCTCATATTATGTTCCATGGTTATTCATTGAATGTTTTTAATGAATTTCAGCTCATCTCCTAACCTATTTGGCTCATTGATTATCATATCTCTTTTATGGATATGTTGGTTCTTGTGTTGATGTTTATGTACTGGAATTAACATATGTAATGTGTATTAAGTGAATGTGTTTTTTTGGTGTGCATTATGGTTTCATGCCACTGATGATGATCGGTTATCAATCTCTAAATATTGATTTGTGAATTAATATTGTCTCTTGGGTTTGTTGGGTATCTCTAATACTTTGGACAGAAAACCTGCCAATTTTATTTGATGAGTTACTAAGGAGTAATCTTGATCTAAATTTTTGCACGTTAAGTAATTGTTATTTTTCATATGTTATATTTCACAACAATCTTATTTCGAAACATTACCTACCCTGTTTAAGTGTCCTTAAGTAGTTAGTTAGAAATCACTCCTTTTAATTTTTCATTCTCAATTTATCCTCAGAGTAGATCTTCTAGATTTAATAAAAACCCTGTGTCACTGGAGGCCTCGTATCGATAGGATTTATCCATTTCAAACAGCTTGAGGATACACTCTTCTCTAAGTGAGAACGATTCGAAGCCTTTGGTTGGGTTATCTCCTTGTGTTGGCTTCTTTGTAGAATTTTACAATTACCTACACATCGTTCCTGTCAACAAATGGTGCTAGAAAAAGGACCATTTTGAAATATGTCAAAGCTAAACCCTACTAAACCTCATATTAAACCTCATCCAGAAGACACCACTACATCCCTCCAATTTATTTTGTACAAATTTTTCCTGGTAATCCACCGCAAATTCTCTTTGTTTCACCTATAAGGGGAACCCTAACACTTGAACAGTTGAAAAATCACACCTAAGACCAAGTTGTAAGGATTGATCAGACGGCCAAACTCAATCGAATCCTCAAAGACGCCTTACCTTCAGTACATTTTTCGGCCAAACTCAATCGAATCCTCAAAGACGCCTTACCTTCAGTACATTTTTCTCCTGTGAGTAAAAGTGTTCAAAATACCACTGAACAACCAGTAGATCCCGAGGTCCAGACATACCAGCCATTTGATCAAAAGGATCAATCCCCAGAAGATCCACCTGGGCTTTTCGGTGCTTCACCACCTACGACACCCTCCTCATCACCGTCTTCCTCCGAAGAACCCTCGGCTTTTCGGTGCTTCACCACCTACGACACTCCCCTCATCACCGTCTTCCTCCGAAGAACCTCAGACAGTGAGTCTACCTCAGGGTCTTCAGAGCATCCATTGGGAAATTTACTAGAAGAATAGGAAGTTCCAGAAGGACCTATGGCTGACGATCTTAATAGAACGTGGTTAGATTTAGATGCAGTTTTCATCCCAGGGAAATTAGACAAACTTCCAAGGAACCCTGAGAAATGGCTGCCTGGATTCGATCCAGACGACAGAATCCCTGCAGAAGATCATATTTACGCCGCAAGGCTTTTTTCTGTAGGGTCTTGCTTTTGGGTAAGGGTTTTTAATTGGTTGATCTTTGGCGTCCCTCTGCCAAATTTAAAACTGCCAAGTATTTCCCATCCAGCTTTAGCACGTGTTTTATTTCCTCAATGCCGATCACCGTGATCACCAATTGCTGGTATGAGAAAAAGAATCTTCTCACTGCAGCTTCAATGGCCTGGAAGGCCTGCAAAAGATGAAGGGTCTCGAGAAGAAGCGGTGATCAAGGTTTTAAAGACGGGAATTGAGGATTTTCTCATTGCAGTACATAGTTGCAAGAACATTGGAGTTTCTGAGTCCTAAAGTTACATGGAATAATTTCGCGTGAGCTGCAGTGACTTTCGAAGCCATAAGTTTGATCGTTGCATAAATTCTGTGGTGAAATTACTAAGCGGACATTCCTGAGGAAAAGTTTGCGTTGGGAGAAATTCTGGTGAAGGAAGAGATTGTTGGAGTCGTGGCAATCCAGCGTATAGGTATTTCAAAAGAATAAAAATTATAATTATATATCATGTGAATAGAAGAGCAAATCGTTGGAGCCGTGGCAACATAACGTGAATGCAACTCAAAAGAATAAAAATTATGATTATATATATGTGAATAGAAGAGCAGCAACTCTTTCTCATAAAATTCATCATCAAATAAGAGTCTTTTGCTTGATATTTTGTTAACTGTTATTTACATTATTGCTTCAAGCACTTACTACTTAGACCATGTATTTTACTACTTAGACCAATCTAATCACATGTATTAGCGTTACTCCAAAATTATATAACTGCCTCAACATATCAAATTTATTATAATTGACATAGAGTTCATTTTATGTCATAAACACAGCTGCATTGAAGTTTTATGGTTCTAGCTTTTGGCTCGGGATGACATGTGATGTTATTGGGATGACATGTGATGTTATTGGCATCTGTGTCTACTATACCATTTGATAAAGAAGATGGCAATAATGAACTATCATTCATTTAATGAAAAACTGAAAAAATCCCTTATACCTCAATGTATCCTTTCTTTAAACACTACCTCTTTAAATTGGGAAGGGATGCATAAATATTAAATATTACGAGAGGATATAAGATGGTAATGCTTTTTTTTTCGAAATTAGGTAGGTATTGTTAGGGATATAAGGGAGTTAATGCCAGAAGAGGTTGATATTGAAAAGGAAGCTGTAATATTGAGTTGTTCAGAGTTTACCTAGAAACTACAGGGCTCACAAAACAAGCAGCAGCTCCAAGGGTCTACTACCACTGCAGCACAAAACAAGTGTTGACAATGTAATGATTATATGGTGTTCCTCTTACAGATATGGATTCCATACAATCACGTGGAAGGCACACAAGGAAATTCGTCGGCACCAGTCTGCATATCTGCAGAAGAGAACCCGTGGGNGATTATATGGTGTTCCTCTTACAGATATGGATTCCATACAATCACGTGGAAGGCACACAAGGAAATTCGTCGGCACCAGTCTGCATATCTGCAGAAGAGACCCCGTGGGAATGGAAAAGATTCATCACCGCCTCTTGAAGCCGTGGCCCGCCCTTGGGGTCAGCTTCTACCCGGACCACTCCAGGCACCAAGTGGCTCAGGTTCTTGCACATCCTCGTCAATTCCCTCAAGGCCCTGGACCGGAGGCAATATGGCCCTGTGGAACTATCCATCGCAAGCTGTTGTTTCAGCTTCAAGAAGTCCTCTGGATCCATTAATAACAACAAGTTAGTGATATCCGCCAACAATTTCCACGTCTTCTCCACAACCTAGCCATCTTTAGCAGCGCCTTCCAAATCTCTAGAGTTCACTCTTTCTTCTATTTTGTTCACCAACATCCCCGCCGAGAACACCCAGCCCTCCAATATCTAGTGCGCGGTGCACAGCGTATTGTCCTCTACGTTTCCCTGGGCAACCGTTCGTTTGAGCGAACAAACATATCTCGACTGACAGACCCTATCGTAGTCCAAGACGGGCATCCCACACAGATTCGGCTCACCTAAACCAAGAGTAAAAGGAGACCTCTGCATGTGGCATTCAATAGAGAGCTGTATTCTACTCACCATATTCTCAGCCCTCTTCCATGTATCCAACCGCGAGAGCAAGCTCTTCTCGCTAGACCTGCTCAACACGGGCAACGCACCAGGCCGTTGCCATAACTCCTGCGGAGCGTGTGTTCCAAGAACACCGCTGCTAACGGCCAAGTGTACTGTGGGCACGCATCGATCGTCTTGGCATATAACAGAAATAAGCTCAAGCTGATTCCCGATGACCGAAACCAACCGTCTAGCCCATTCGTCTTTGTAAACATACGGCCGGAATCACAGAGAATGGATGAAATAAAGCGAAAGCTCATTTCCAGGGCCTGCAAAGCCGACTTGAAAATCTGTTCATTGTGCCAAGCAGGCCATTCCCGTGAATTCCAGAGGGCAGAGAGCTGTGGAAGATATACATAATGCTCATATTCTCCACATTCCCATGTAGACGGCTCTGCCGCTTCCTCCTCCATCTGATACTTTTCCATAGAGTCCTTCTTGTTCATGCCAGTAGAACAGACAATGCTCGTTTTCAAGTGCATTAAAAATACAACAAAACATATCTACAACCATGGGACCTTTGCTCACAGCAGACAGCAACTCTCGGAAACCGATGGCCACCAGGTTGGGTACAAGATAAAGATTAAAATGGCAAAGATTTGAGCCAGCTTATTTCTCACGAAAACTGGTCTCTCTAATCTCGAACTCTAATGATTTAACCCATTCTCAATTCCTTCCATACATACAAAGGACATGACATAATTTTGGATAAAAAGTTGCTCTTGCTGATCCAATGAAGTATAGCGGAGCTTGACAATTTCTTCCAGACTTTGCAGACACCAGAACTGCGCTTCTGCATAATTGTTGGAGTTGAATCTTTGTATGCAAAGTTGTAAGATTGAAGATGATTGTTTTGCTTGCTGGCAATAGGCTTCAACTTGAGCTTTCAACTGAGGATCAACGCTGCCAGTCTGATCGAAACTGATGATTATTGCCCTATCAAAATCATCCATGGATACCAAATTCAAGTTCGCACTAGAATACTACTAAAAAGATCATTATCCTTCAATGCCTAAAGGAATCGCTAACTTCTTCAAAAGTTCAGATTTCTAGTTGCTGCGTATAATTCATTCTCATTGTCTCCTGATGTTGATCTGTTGCTGCTATTTTGGCATGAACCGTTGGTAGTGGTAGTGGTAGTGGCGAATGGATTTCCTCCCCCAGGATGATGTACTACATCTAAGAAATCTATATCGTCCTCCGACTTCCAACAAATGGTGGCGAATGAGCTTCAACACATTCAATATGTTGATGCTCACCGCTCCTGTAACCTCCATAGTTACACTCACAATTTCCTCTCTGGGAGACAGGTGGGCTGAGGATTTGGTCGAGTGAGAAATATAAAGCCTTTGTTGTCATCGATGTAACTAGTAAGTACATTGCATTTCCGCAACCATACTTTCTTGGCATTTTAAATATTATTACTTTACTATTATTATATTTTCATCGACGTGCACTAATTGCAATCGTCATCCGTCTTTATTTGACTCTTCTTTCTTATCATCAGGGATCAAATTTGAAGAGCAGGGTTTTATTTCACTTCGAAGGGTTTTCAAAGTTTAATGTTGAAGTGTAAAAATAATTTTTTTTTCATTTGAAAATGTGATAATATATAAAAATATTATTATATACAATGTAAATCAACATCAAAAATAGAAAAAAATATATACAAAGATCTCAATTGCTTTATATGTAACTGAACTTGAATTAACAAGTAATGACAAACAACTTAAAACTTGTACAATAAAGGTATCTTTATGGGTAAAATCTAAGATTTTAGTTTTAAGTTTCATTTTCACTACAAATGGAATGCCTCTCATGATTTATGGAAGGTTCAAGACCTTTTTCATCTTCACAAAACCAAAACCTTGAAGACATTGTTTTAGATACATATGTAAGTAGAACAAAAAAACTTACATTGATCACCATATGTTTGCACATAATTGAGCTTCTTAAACAACCACTCCACAACTCAATGGCTTTTCTGCCCTGATATTTCTGTCTTCAATTACATCTATTGTCAACTCGATGAACATAGTAATAATTGGGCATACATTAACCACCTTATTTACATTTGGACTGCAAATGCCATTAACCTAAAAAAATAAGAAATTGTCATATTAATCTAAAAACAATAGTGTGCAAAAAGAAATGTCATATGCTATAACAAAATCCGAATGACAAAGTGATCCATTTCATACGTTTATTACAATTTAATGGATTCCAAAAGTCATGTGAATATGTTGATGGGTGAAACCAAACTTGCAAGACTCCTTAAGGAAATGAGTGGACATGATGACTTGCTCATTTTCTATAAATAAATTCCATTTGATAAAGTGCTATATTTCATAGCTTTATTAGAATTTAAAAAATTCAAACTGCTTGTGAATATGATGAAAATTCAAACCAAAACCTGCTTGTGAATATGTTGAAAATTGAAACTAAAACCTAGAAGAAATTGTTTTAGATACATATGTACATAGAACCAAAAACTTTCCTTGAAAAAAAATCAAAGAAAAAGGACATAACGAGAGCTAGATCACCATATGTTTGCATATAATTGAGCTTATTAAACAACCACTCCACAACTCAATGGTTTTTATGCCCCAATCCTTTTGTCTTCAATTACATCTATTGTCAACTCGATGAACATAGTAATAATTGGGCATACATTAACCACCTTATTTACATTTGGACTGCAGATGCCATTAACTTGAAAGAAAAAAAAATGTCATATTAATCTGAAAACAATAGTGTGCAAAAAGATATACCATATGCTATAACAAAATCCAAATGACAAAGTGACCCATTTCATACCTTTATTACAATTTAATGGATTCCAAACATCCTATGAATATGTTGATGGGTGCACCCATGCATTCCAAACTTGCAAGCCTCCTGAAGGAAATGAGTTAATATGATGACCTGCTCATTTTCTATTCAATTGATATTGGGCATCTGGAGTGGTTATATTCCAAGTAACAGGTATATTCTACCACTGTTGTATTCCAAGTAATAGGAAGATTCTACCACTATTGTGCAATGTGTGATGTAAATTTCCATTGTATAAGCATAAAAGAATGATTATTATAATGAGAATATGTTACTTGAAACTGACCCATGAAACTTATATGTGTTAAAGTTTAGGGTTAGATTAGGTTTTGACATAAAAACTATACTTTAATGCATAAACAAAATTAAACAAAGTTAGATTCAAAATAATACTGCTGCAATAAATTCAAACATAATTTGCATCTCTCTTAACTTTAACACTCCACTAGTCACTGCATTAAAGTTGGTCCTTGAAATGATTTAATTTCCATGTATAGTAACAATATTATAACTGATAAAAACAATAATAAAGTACATGAAATAACAACACTAAAGAACAGTAACAATACTAATCTAGAATTGTTTTGGATCGGCCTTATCCTCAGATACTTTTAGGTTCTAATCTTGTCACCGAAGGGACAAGTCACCTAGATGAACAAATGACGTACCTTGAGAGTGAGCTTAAGAGGGTTATAGTAGTAAGGATATAGATCTCAGATTCTTAATCAACATGAAGAGAAACTTCAATCATTTAAGCAGGCTTTAGCAACAATTCTTAAGAAGGCATGAAACATAGTCATACCAAGTAGTGACACACAGTCATGCTCAAGAGAGACACTTCACGACAACAACAAAAAGGATACAGTCATGCCCAACAAGGAAGACACTTCACAACCAACAACAAAGAGGATACAATCACGCCCAGTAGGGAAGACACTTCACAACCAGTAGCAAAGAGGATAGAATCACGGGTCAGCAAGGAAGACAATTCACGGCCAGCAACAGAGAGGATACAACCACGACTCAGCTAGTGAAGGTTGTTCACAAACAGACTTAGCAGTCCTAAAACAATGAGGCCCATGCTATAGTCCAAGAGAAGCTCACATGCCATATTAACAACAGCTTAAAAAAGAACTTTGAATCAACCCAAAACAATCATGGGACAGATTCACATGTCAGCTGCAAAATGTCACAGTTTAGCAAGAAGGGACAACCTTAAACTTGAATCTGAAAAACTGAGGGATGAAGCAGTGATACCTTAGCAGCATACTTCTTGACATAAAGTTGATATCTAACTTATATTATTACAATGAAGGAAAAGACTTTCTTTTATAACTTGAAAGAAAATCTAGAAGGGCCCTCCTTCAACCCTATCCTTTAGGGTGGTTACCAATAAAACATAAAATAAAGTTAAGTTGACTTAAGATAGGGTACCAATGGTCCAACAATAAAAACCATAAAATAAAAGTCATCACACCAAAGGTACACATAAAAAGGACGCTAGGACCAAGTAAAAGATAAAGGAACAAAAGTAAACCAAAGGTGCCACAATAGAAGTTAAGACAACCCAATTGCCTATAAGACCAACGTGTAGAATAAAGGTGGACAAACAACCCCTTTTACCCATAGGACCAACAAGACCAAGGACTTTGACATTTTCTCTCTCTCAAGGTACATTGTTTCATATATTTTTATCATCGTTGTATAAGGAGAAGATCCAAACTGGATGATGTGCTCCTCTGGTCCTCAATACTGCTCCTCAAGGTTACGTGTTAGTGACATCATGAAGGGGTGGTCAGTCCCTTGAGAAACAACCTCAATAACCGATTAGGAGAGAGGGCATCNGGAACTGCTTGGTCCCAGACCAAGAATCTGCCTGGTCCCAGACCAGGAAGTCTTTGTCTCAACCTGCAAGATCTTCTTGGACATTGTGTCCAGGAAACTGTTTGGTCCCAAACCAGAGTACCCTACTGACATATATGGGCCCTAACCATATGTTAGGGACTTTGCCATGGAATCAATCTGCTTGGTCCCAGACCAATAACCCCGGAAGACTATTGTGGGCCCTAGGGTACCTTCTAGGGTCCCACTCTGCCCTAATTAACCGACTAGGGTACCATCCTCCTTGAGAATGGGTCTCCCAGTTGCACTATCTTTAACAATATGATCATACCAAAAAAAACTTATTCGTCGTCACATATATAGAGAACCAAGGGGATCCCTTATCCGATACACAACTATTGCAAGATATTATTCTAATAAAAATAGAACATATATGATTTTATAATGTAACCAAAAATAATAATGAACTATAAAAAATCTAAGGTTTTACTATCGAAAAAAATTCAGCATGCTCTATATGAAAAATTAAATAAAACAAATAAAAGTATATGAAAAAATAAATTGAAAAATTCAGCAAGCTCTATAAGAAAAAATAAATAAAACAAATAAAAGTATATGTAAAATAAATAGAACTAAATATATTGATTTTTAATTATTTCAACAAATAAACACATGCTTTGCCCAACCTCATTACATGTGTTATTGCAAAACTTTTTTTTCTCCCAAAGAACAATTATATACTTTTTTTCTCCCAAAGAACAACTATATACTCTTTATTGATAAAGTATATGAAGCATGATGACAAGGTTAGCTATATAAGTAATATACATCAATAAAATGAAAAAATACATCAAGAAAAATTCAACATGCTTTATATGAAAAAATAAATAAAACAAATAAAAGTATATGGAAAAATAAATAGAACTAAACATGCTGATTTTTAATTATTTCAACAAATAAACACATTCTTTGCCCAACCTCACTACATGTGTTATTGCATAATTTTTTTTCTCCCAAAGAACAGGTATATACTTTTTTTCTCCCAAATAACAACTATATACTCTTTATTGATAAATTATATGAAACATGACGACAAGGTCAGTTGTATAAGTAATACATCAATAGAGAAACAAGCATTATCAAAACATATACAACAATATCAAAAGAGATGCAGTACATGTGTTATTGCAGAAATTTTTTCTCCCAAAGAACAACTATATACTTTTTTTCTCCTAAATAACAACTATATACTCTTTATTGATAAAGTATATGAAGCATGACGACAAGGTCAGCTGTATAAGTAATATACATCAATCGAAAAACACAGCATTATCAAAACATATACAACAATATCAAAACAGATGTAGTATCAAAACATATCAGTTGTATAAGAAATATACAGTAGTATCAAAACATATACATTACAACCAACACGTCCATAAGCAAAAACCACAAGCCAAAAAAAATCCACAGTTAATATCCAAGTCAAACAAGCCAAACATATATAGTTGCAACCAAAGTCTATTTGAGTCCAACACAACACCAATATATACATAGGAACTTAAGGTATCTTGGCTGTAAAAACTCAGCATAAACATTTCATGTCTTATGAGAAGTTGTGATTGTCCAAAAAGACAGAATGATAAGAAATCTAAAAATATAAAATATTACCATTTCCATAGAATTTGTGGTGTTTTCTCCACCATGTTTGTATCGAACTAAAAAACTGCAACCACCATCATGCTCAAACCAAAGCCCTATCCTACAGAGGGTACCACCAGGGGAACTATTTAGGAGTTACAATATTGTTATAAACAGTGTATCATCATCAGCTCACTCATCCTAGTGGAAGAGGTCGTCGCAACTTCATTTTTGTCCAAGTTTCATAAACTGTATTCCAATCAACCTCATGCAACTCTTTAGGTGTTGATAGAGATAAAAACATTAAAGTGTCTAAGGTTTCTAAACAAAGTCTTGATCTATCATCATTTTTTATATGATTCAACTTAGAGAATACTCTTTCACAACTAGTAGTGCTTGCTAGAAGAATGAAAGCAACCTGCCACAATTTCATCAAATTTGGGAAAGACTCACACCACTCTGGTTCACCTATGCATTGCTCCCATGCTCCAAACATGTTTTTCTTAGGATATGCTCGATGTAAAGTGACAACAAAAATTTCCATTTCACCTTCACATTTTTCATTATCAATTATAGGTGAGTTTCCAGTATCAAATTTTTCACATAGACGTAACAAACATCGTCTTGTTTCAGAATCTCTTTCATTCTCTTCTTCAAAGTAAAAACGGCGACTAAAAAGTTTTGCTGCATTAAATACCGGCAAATCTGTAAACCTATCATTGAGACAGTCAACCAACTTTTGGATAAATGTTTTTCCTAAGTCAATGTTGTCTTCCATAATACCAAACCCAAGCAAATTTGGTAAAGGTTCAAATCTTAACGAATGGACATGTGAAACACCTGTATTATCAATAAAATCCAAATTTCCATTTTCTGATTTCTTTAAGAAATTTGAAACATGTTGAGAACCAGCCCCAAATATGTTTCACAAGAATCTTCTTCGAAGAAGATCAATGAGGACATCTAATTGCATGCCAATGGATGTTATATCGATGTGTTCCTCTTGAAATCGTTGACTCAACTTATTTAGTTCAGTCAAAACATCAGCAAGCAAATGGATGCAAAATTGAACTTGGAATATTGTTGCCATTTCATACATCTTTCTATCATCATGTTTCCATTCTTGTAACAATCCTGGCATGATTTTAACAAGCCTGTTCATAACCTACCCCATAGAAAGCCATCGTATTTGATGAATTTGAAGTACTTGCAACCTATCAATTTGAAATAGGTCCAACAAACTCTTAAATTCTCCATGCCTCTTGCAGATTTTCCTAGCCATGAATATACTTTATTGGCTAGTTTATCAATATAACTAAATTTAGGAAAATAATTTGAAGCATCTGTTATAGCTAAGGCCTCACGATGTGCTACACAATGAATGCATAACAAATGAGGCACATCGCGAAGTAACTTGGTTTCCAAACCTTCATGGATTCCTCTCATTGATGAAGCTCCATCTGACCCAAAACCCACCATTTTGTGTTTTGATAACTTCATCTCAGATAATAATCCTGATAATGCTTCATACATGGATTGTGCAGTGCTGTTTTTTTTATTTTCAGAAGTTGAATAAATTTTGTCATGTGTGAACCCCTCCCTCCATCCATTAGATATGTAATATATACAATCAAGTGTTGCTCCATTGTTTTATTTGTGCTTTCATCAACTAGAATGGAATAAAAAGGACTCGAACAAATTTCTTCCTTTAAATTTTCCCAATAAACCTCTTTTGCTGCAGTTAAAAACTCTTTACCAGATGTGATATTAACATATGAAGAATATTCATTGGTTAATGGCATATTAGGAGTTTCCTTATACATGTGCAAGTCACACAAGTCTTTGTACAATTATAAAGGTAAATCCCTTATAGCGACAAAATACATAATTTTTATAGCGCTAATTGTTGTGGATTTTTCAACATCCAACATAAGTTCAATGTGCTTTTGGATGGGCAAACATGGTTGTCTTGATTCATATTCCAATAGTTGAATTGAGCGTTTATGAGCCTCGGATGATGCATGGACATTTAATCCACTTAATTGTATTGTACTACTACCTTTTCTTGCAAATGGTGTATCTCCTTTGAATTTAACACACCATAAACACTTAATACGCTCATCACCATTTGTGCCTATTATTGGATAAGCCCATTTGTGCAATAACTTCCATGCATGTTTGAATGATCTTTTGGTACCTACTCCTTTACCTTTCTTTTCTAGAGGACCTTCCTATTCAATATTCTTTTCATTTTCAAAATCAACATCTTCTTCAACATGTACATCATGACGACTCAAGTTAAATACATTATCAAGCGTTGTTTGTCTCCCATGTTTTTTAGGTCGACCAATTCTAGACATTGCTTCTCAATAAATTACATCGCAGAAAAATTCATTCATGATCCTCATAGAAGCCCATTGAAAATGCAGTTGAGAAATAGAAGTCTGTGAATATCTACAATTTCTCTATAAGCCTATAACCTGAAACCATTTTTTTTTTAAAATACCAAAATAAATATTAAATAGATTTTTATTTTTGCATAACTAAACAATAAAAAAGGACATACATGTAAGGAAAAATATTATAAAAAAAATTCCTACAAGCAAAAAATATTATGACCTTTGGATGTGGACTATTGGCATAACTGAACCCATCACAAACCAGTAAACAAAATTGAATAATCAGCTTCAATTAAAATAAGTAAATTAGTAGAGCCACAAGTAAAGTGGCCTACAAATATCAATAGGAACAACCAAAGAGAGTTAGCTATTAAACAAGGCCTAAAATATATAATTGTATATCCATTGTTCCTACCAGATTGGTAGAGTTAATATAAGCACAAAACAAATACTATTAATAAAAAAATTGATATGAAAAAAACAAAAACAAATTTCTTACCTATTTATTTATCCACTCTTTAACTAAAGGTTATTTAAATATTAATCAAGATTCATTTATTAAGCATAAAAAGACAAGAGGATAGTGAAATGAATCCCTGTTGTACACTTGTTACACTCAGTGATCTAGTCAAGCAAGTCCAAAATATGAGATAATATCTAAAAACCTATCAACATAATGAAAGAAGTTGAAAGCTAGTATCTAAATCACCTTTGACATCACCGAAAAGAACCTACAAGCTCACTAAGTAAACATTGTATATAAATCACCTCACCAAACAGGGTACATCTAAATCAACTCACCGGAACCTCCAAGGTCACTAAGTAAACATTGTTCATTCAGTCACTGTGTAGCAAACCTGGAGGTCACTCAGCAAGCATTGTTAATTGAGTCTATCATGTAGTAAACTTCGGAAGCAGAGGCTAGATGAAGATCTACTATTTAAATTCGGCAGCAGAGAATAAATCTACTATCTAACATAAATAGATTTGTATTAAATAGATCCACTATCTAACTAAATTTCTATTGATTATGGATTTCCATCCATCGCTTTTCTAGTAAATGGATCTGGTTTGAAATTGAATTTGTGTAATTAATTGCATGGATTCCATTTATTTGGTTGTAGTCTTACTTTTGGCCTTTTCCATGATTTTAATAGGGTGCATTCCTAATTCATTCATTTTAAAGGACGGTTTAAAGGCAACGAAAGGTAATACAAGTCCAAAGGGTGGATTCCTAATGTCATATAGTCATATTATATTTTTTTACCTATATATGATAGGACTATGGATATAAGATCCCACCTTGTCAAATTTGCTACTATTTTCTAGGGTCTTAAAGATAATCTAGATCATTATGGCTAAAAGATTACCTTGAGCTCTCTCTGGTGTTGCCTTGCCTTTAAGTGGTTCCGGTGCTTGCGTGTGTACTCCATTAACACTTTTACTTATTGTGTGAGTAGTTCCTATCCATCTACTCCCTATGCACTTATAATGCTTTCAAGATTATTACCCTTACTATGGTTCACTAAGGGAATGCAAGATGGCCAATTACTTTATCCGACACTTGAAACTTGCCCTCTCATGCTACAAGACTTTCCGTGATTTAATACTGAGCATTCCTAATTCGTTCTTTTTAGGGGATGGTCTAAAGCCAGCGAAAGGTAATATAAGTCTAGACTCCAAAGGTGCTCATAAACAAAGAAAAACACTAGTGGTTAGGGACTTGGGAGATGCAAAGCCATAGCGAAGCGAACCAATAGGCTAACCAACACGCCTAAGTTGACAAGGCCAACTTATGGAATAAAATGGTATTGAACTTTGAGCCAAGACTCATGATCAGAGAGGGTACACCAACCATCAATGCCATCACTAGAGAAGAAATAACCAGAAACAATGATCAAAGAAATAATATCAAGGTTATAATATCCATCTTTGACTTGATTAAGGTTATAATATCAATCTTATCGATTCAAACATCAAAGATATCAAGGACCAAGGTTCACCACTTTTACATAAAACTTTGACAATATTTTGAGTATATATGTTTTATCATGAATCTTGGAATTTTACTATATAGAGGTTTAGGTAAATCTCCAAGTTTCTGCCCATTTTCAAGATCCTGAAATGACTTGGAAATTTGGAATCCTTAAAAAGTTAAATGAATGGAGTGTCCACAAGAAAATCCTAGATCTACCTAACCAGAATTCATGACACATTTAAACATATCACCATCATATTCCACCTTTTACAATCAAAATGTCTCCTAGAATACCATCAAATTCACGGTTTAGATGGAAGGTTGGGCTACGGGCCTTATCCCAACAATGGCACTCAAACTGTTTATATCCATAATCCAACCATTCATACTTATTACTGTAGAGACTCTAAACTCATCTTACCCCAATAAACTTCTCGACTAGGGTTTTACTTACAAGTAGACATGAAAAATAAAGGGTTAGCTTCCATACATAACTCAGTTTTCTAAAATTGGAAACCAATTTATATTTTGAAATTTATCATACAGGAAAATTATATAATGAGTTTCAGGACCCCTCAGAGGACCCAAAATTCCAATATTTTAAAAAGGAAAGTTAAAAAAATATGGCTATAGCTTATGTTCTACACAATGATCTTCACCTACCACTAGAGGAACTCTACCCACAAGAGTTAATGACTCTGCACCTATGCTTCTAGGATCCTCTCATTGGGGAGAGCTGCCTCCACCTTTAAATTCATCCACTAAAACTCTTAACCCAATGAATCTACATTCCATCTCACATTTTTCGGCTCTGAAACACTGTAAGTTATGATAGAAGTCCAAAGACCCACCTCTTGGAAAAAAGTATTTGACCACCGACATTTGAATAGTTATGGGAAGATAACCAATCATATTTAAAATCTAACCTTCTTTGATGACATTTAGAAACCATATTAAAAAAAAAACTCACAATGATTCATCCTACAACCATATTTAAAATCTGACCTTCTTTCATCCTATTGTTTTACATATCCAATCATTCCAATTCAGATTCTAACTAAAACTGCCTTACACTTGTTTAAAAGAGATTTAACAATCTGGATAAACTCTTGTTGGAGGCCATACTATCTGAGCATTTTTATCTTCGTCGCGACCGTCAGAGCCAGACGATTGAATGTATGAATAGACCCAAAGCCCTGTCGACATTGACCAGGAAATAAAAAGTAACCAGCAATTCAAAATTTCTACGGCCATGAATGTATTGGATGAATAAAAAATATGTTGAATGTACTGGATCGGACAAATATATGAATACCTAAGCGTGTTGACAGTTTCCTTTGTAGTTTGTACTCCCTGGTTTTGAGTTGTAAACATTTTATTTGTTTTATTTTGGAAACCCACAAGGAACTAACATTTCATAGACTATACAGCACCACCCTTTCTAAATCACGATTCATGACTCACATGCTATTTGATTGTATTGTTGCCTTGACTGAAGGTAGGTAACTTATTCGTGACTGGTTGATGGATTATTTGGGGCCGACCTTTATGTCTTCCATTTTGTGTAGTCTATTATTGATCATGGCCATAACTCAAGTTTGCAAACACCAATCTCGCATATGGGCAAGGCTTTTCCTAGGACGGTTCATCGATTTGTTCAGATGACGACAAATTCTATATTCGCCATTGTTGCAACTTGCAGTAGTTTTGTAAAAGCACGGGTGGTGGGATGTGAATCATGATGCTATGTGTCGTCGTCTCACAATCATGAGTTCAACATTTTAGTCAAATAAAAAACAACAAAAGCATTGTCGTCATGATGAAGAAAGGTTCCTGTATCAAACATTGATGACCCTAACTATTCCCACAGACGGCGATGGCATAGCTGCTTTTCCAATCAAAGATTCCAGTTGTTGGAGCGGGCATCTGTCCTGAACAGTCCCATTCGTACTTAAGTTTAAAGGGTTAGGACTCGAGAGCGTGGGATGAAATTGCAAGGCACGCCTGGTAAAATAGATTTAAAAGGATGCCTTGTAAAACTCCATTACTTGACATTACACAGAGTCTATAACCCTCCACGGAGAAACCACAGTGCAGAGTCCAAGACAACTACCCGCCAGCCTCTAAGTTCATATTAAGCAATCCATCTCTAAACCTTAAATGAAGCTGTGGGAATCCCTAAAAAACAAATTTGAAATCCAGAATAAGATGGATAAAATAGTGTACATACCTATAACTTCATTTTTCTACTTATCCGAATCACATTCGCTAGTTCTTGCTTCACTTCTTTCGATTCCGAGTGATCCCAGGCTCCTAGAGTCCCTGCAAATTGGTTTATTCTAGGCCGTTTAGAGCAGCCAACTGCAAATTGAAATGGCTGAGCAGTGGGTGATCCGAATTTCAGGGGGAATATGGTCTAAATTCGGATGTATGAGTCATAAAATCATTTAATGAGAGGCCACATGTTCTCAGTCTTCATAAAAGCATTAAATGGAGAGGCTTTCCTCTCTCATCCATGGTAATTGACAACTCATGGTTTTATTCCATGGTATGGCTTCAAGGCACATTGTACCTCTCTCACCCATGGTATTTCACAACCCATGGTATTTCCCCAAGGGACATTGTAATAATATTATAAAAATGCTCTATGCCTTCTCAATAAAGCATTCAAGGGTTTTTGACATCCTCCACTCCTCTTATTCTATTGCGTTATTGGGTTACTGGTTCTGAGTGTCTTTCTTAGTACGGTTTGAGAGGTGAGGATCAAAGAACTCTCTTTGAGCCTCACCCCTCCATGTGGGCTATTTACTCTATCTATGTTACTAATGATCCAAATTTCAACGGGAATATGGTCTAAATTCAGATGTATGAGTCATAAAAGCATTTAATGAGAAGCCGCACGTTCTCATTCATCATAAAAGCATTAAATGGAGAGGCCACCCTCTCTCATCCATGGTAATTGACAACTCATGGTTTTGTTCCATGGTATGGATTCAAGGCACATTGCACCTCTCTCATCCATGGTATTTCACAACCCATGGTTTTGACCCATGGTATTGCCCCAAGGCACATTGTAATAATGTTATAAAAAGGCTCTATGCCTTCTCAATAAAGCATTGAGGGATTTTTGACATCCTCCACTTCTCTTATTCTATTTCGTTATTGGGTTACTGGTTCTGAGTGTCTTTCTTAGTATAGTTTGAGAGGTGAGGCTCAAAGAACTCTCTTTGAGCCTCACCCCTCCATGTGGGCTATTTACTCTATGTATGTTACTCTAAGATTCAAATGTTAACAATTTTGCAGCTTTAATCCCCTCCTCTCTCAGCATCCAAGCCTTTCGGATCTTGAGTAACATACATAGAGTACATATCCCACATGGAAGGGTGAGGCTCAAAGAGAGTTCTTTGAGCCTCACCTCTCAAACCATACTAAGAAAGACACTCAGAACTAGTAACCCAATAACGCAATAGAATAAGAGGAGTGGAGGATGTCAAAACTCCTTGAATGCTTTATTAAGAAGGCATAGAGCCTTTTTATAACATTATTACAATGTCCCTTGGGGCAATATCATGGGTCAAAACCATGGGTTGTAAAATACCATGGATGAGAGAGATACAATGTGCCTTGAAGCCATACCATGGAATAAAACCATGAGTTGATAATTACCATGGATGAGAGAGGGTGGCCTCTCCATTTAATGCGTTTATGATGACTGAGAACGTGTGGCCTCTCATTAAATGCTTTTATGACTCATACATCTGAATTTAGACCATATCCCCCTTGAAATTTGGATCAGTGGGTGGGATGACTCCTTGATCCTCGAACAGCCGAGTCAAAACAAAAACCTGGAACTCCCCTGCACCAGCAACTTGAAACCCCAAATCCAAAATGGAACTTTCCAACAATAGACTTCAATCTCCCTTGACCATCCAGAACAACACAACCTCTCCATTTCAACAATTCAAACAAGAAACCCCACCAAATAGGAACTCTCAACGCAAAGGACACTGGAAACGTAGACTACAATTCCCATCCACAGGAAATTGAATCCCCATCCACAGGAAACCGAGAACTCCAGGTCATAAATGCAAGATTGAACCCCAATTTCCCTCCATGGACTAGACTGCAACTCCTCTAGTCCAACAATTCCAGCGAGAAATGTCACAAAATAATAAACCCGTGAATCATGATCAAATAAAAGTCAAATGAAAACCCGATGCAATCCATTATCCCATTCAAATTCCAATGTCTATGATCCAATTCTGTTTAAATTGTACCCACTACATTGATGTCACAACAATGGAATACATCAATACATAATTGATACATTTAAAATCAAAACAATGGAAGCTGTGAGCGGACTCGTCACTCGGGGGAGGCTTCCATCCCATTGGAAATGGTAAATTCTAATTAATAGTTATTCGTAACAATTAAAGTTTAACCAGCCAAGGCCCAACTCCAAGAGCCAACTTCTAAGCTTGGAAAGACGTGCCACGTGCCGTAGGTTGCAGTGATAACAATTCACTGAATCATGAATGATGAATCACCATGTATTTTGGGTGACGGGTCCCACTAAAAACTAGAGTGACAAGCCCCACTGAAAAACTATTAAACTAGCAGATTTTGGTGTTGCCCTTCAAGTGAAATTTTAATAAACCATTGACAGTTTCATTATTGACAGGCCTATTAACGAATTAAATTTTTTTTGCATGTTAAAAATAATTTTAGTCTTCTATGACGGGTAAAATGGTGCTTGACGGGCCCTGAAGGCTTCAAATTTGAAGCCTGCTTATCATTTAGTCGTCTATGAAGACTGGAATGTTGTGTAATAATACTAAAGAATGAAATAATTGTAACAAGTACTTATTACTATCAATTGTCCCTTAAAGGTGCAAAATAACGTCGAAGAAAAAAAGAAGTAAAATTAATTTTGATCATAAATTTGAATGATAATTTTAATTAAAAAATATAGATTCAACTTATGCAATGTTGACATATTCTTTTTGTTATTATGTTAATTTAACATAATTTTTACCTCATTTCAAGTTAACATAAACGTATAATAAAAGTAAAGCACATTTTTATTTCTTAGATATTCATATTGTGAAATTTTGGTAGAGACATAATTATATCCTATGATTGAAAATATACTTGATCATTAGAAATAGCATTTTTTGTGGAAAGGCATACACAATTTGGTGGTTTATTTTCTAAACATAACACAAAATCCTCAAGGGAAAATTCTCTATACCACAAAAATCCTGAATAGGATTTGCTTCCGGATTTTTTCCTCCTTAGGGATGTTGTATCTTCTTTTTTATCATTTCCTCATCCAACATTTTCTCTTCCTTTATAATAAGTGTCTTTACAATGCCTAGGGACTAAATTTTTTAATGGTGTTTTACTCTAAGAAATGTAGCTTCCCAAGGATGGTTCACAATAAGTTAGTCACCCTTAATAATTTGTCAATGTCCAATATGCATGGATCTTTTTGTTATGTACAAACAAGATCATTAAACAAACGATATCTCACTATCACTCAAAAAATTATGGGTGATGTATATAATTGTCATAAATTTAAGAGAGGGCTCACTTCCCAAACTTTTACAATGTGATCAATCTGTTTTTAGATAACTTTTTTCCTCTTCTTTGGACCTCTTAAAATTAGTCTTCCTTCTCCATGTGCTTATTGTACTTTACAACTTATTACATCTCAAAATTTATTTGAATGAAAATTGATACACACACACACACACACACACACACACACACACACCTTCTACTCTATCATTTATAAAAATTCCACTTCAAAGACAAATGCCCGCCAAATTGAAAGTGAAATCTTCAAGTTGTTTTTATTTTGTTAATACAAATAAAAACTGATATTATTTGTGTTGACAAAAGTTGATAATTTGGTTTATATATATATATATA
>LPNX010705586.1:0-21518 GCA_001517045.1 Pseudotsuga menziesii | reverse complement strand
GTTATCAAGATTGGGAATTAATAAGTTACTATGCCAATACATAAATTTGTTACAGTAACAAACACATTGACTACTATATCATTAAATAACTTTGTAGGTTACTCTAAAATGGAGACAAACTCTTACTAATATGGTAATTCAACACATGCACAATATATGCTTTATCAAATTATAAATAAAATGGTTAATAATTTCAACATACAAATAATGCCATTAGATAACTTAATAGGTAAGAAATTTCTTGCAACATCTATTGTTCATGAGATGAGGTAAACCTTGATCAACTCAAATATTAATACAAATTAAAAAATTATAATAATAAAATAATGTAAGGAATCTAAGTTTAATATTAGGAAGATATGCTTCAACTTTATATAAATTTGATTTTATATAGCTTATATTGATAATATTATAAAAAAATGGTGAATATAAAGATTGAAATGAGTGAATTAAGTAATTTTTTGGTTTTTCATTTTTTGAAAACTCAATCTTGTTGAAGTTCTAAATTCTAGATCACTTGTATAATTCCAAATTTAATGAAATATGTGTTATTGATGTTACAGAAGAAGGTTCAGTATTCAGAAGATGATCCAGTATACACATACTGATATGGTAGAAGATGATTCAGTATCCACATACTAATATTGCAAAGGATGATTCAGTATCCACATATTGATGTTTCGGAAGATGATCCAGTACTCATAGATGAGTCAGTATTTACATACCGAGGTTGTAGAAGATGATCTAGTATTCTCATTATGATATTGATGATGAATATGCATGATGTCATTCCAAAAATTCCTATGACATATAGAGATTCACTAGTCAGATGTATTGTTGTGATGATGGTTGTTGCTGATGTAGAATACCTTCCTATTTAAGAGGGAGCATTAAAGTATTGTAACTTCGGAAGATATTCTATTGTACTTTTGTTGTATTCTCCATGAGAGATGTTATTCCTCCATTTGAAGATGTACTTGATGTAATTAGTCATGTAAAATTCATGAGGTAAACCCTTCGTTGTAAGTCGGGGAAATAGTACCCTCAAAATTAATATATAAAATGTGTTTTGAGTTTCCCTAGGTAGTTCGACCCTAATTAGAGAACCTAGCCGACCTAGTTAGTTATTTGGGTCACTCACCCAATGAATATAAATAGGTTAGGAACCTCTATGATCATTCTTACACACCTTACACTCAATAATATTGCAAGAGAGAGAGAGAGAGAGAGAGAGAGAGAGTCTACTGTGGAAGATGAGAAACTATTCTTGTTGCTGGGGTTTTACACTGTACTTGGTCAAATTCTGTATAGAGGAAGTTTTGCTAGGTTTTCTCCCCCATGAGGGTTTCCCAGGATGAATCTTTGTGTTCTTTTAGTTGTTGTACTTATCTTTCTTTCAGTGATCCTTCACTTATGGTTATGATGTTATGATGCTATTTTTTTTAGATCTTGTATAACCATTAAAAATATAACAATGATATGATTGATATTTAATGTTAGCACATCTAAACCATGCATTAAAAATAAAGAGATGAGCAATAAAAGAGATAATGCAAAGAGAATTCGAATTTCCAATATAATGACTAGAGTGAACTTGAATTACTAAGCTTCAATGGATGTAACAATGTATGTATCAGTTAAATATTGTAAGTTTCAGTTAAAGTTACAATGTGTTCTTTAGTTAATTAAAAGAGAACTCACAGTGATCTCTACAAGTAAATCAATCAACATGATTCAGTTAATAATAGTTAACTAAGTGTTAAATAAATAAGGACTAGTTAAACAAAAGTGATTTGCATTGATTACACTTTAGTTAAAAATAAAATACGACACTTAAGTTAAGTAAAATACGACACTTCTATTATAAAGTGTTTTGCATGACGACACTTGAGTTAAAGCACAATGACACTTATGTTAACATGTTAACTAAAGTGATTATACTTCCAATTAGTGGATGAGTTCACTTCGAGGTTAGTTCAACATCATTTAATGTCAAAAATGAAAGGAATGGAGAATATGTTATGCATGATGAAGATTAACCCAATGTATAATTATTTTATTCATGAAGGCAATTCGTAGTTGTAATGCTTGTAGGAATAATTGTCATGCAACCATTCACTATAGGTTGCATGGTTGAGTTTTTGTCTTGTTATTGATGTGTTGGGAACAAAAAAAGTTAAGATAGTTGATCATTATTCTCTGTTGCTCAATGTTCTCTCTTATTGGGAAATATGTTATTGCATAAAATCCATGCTCTGCAATCTATCTATTATACTCTAAAGAATTGTTGGGTTTTTCATCCTCATTATTTTAGGGTTTTACCAGAGCACGTCTTGTGTTTTGGATGAATGATTTGTGTGATTGAATGATTCAGTGATTCACATGTTTAATATTTCATTGATAAAAGTTTTAAAGTTCGAATATTTTCATATTTGCTAAAAAATCAACATATCATGTGCAAAATCTAGTCCAAGGCTTCTCCTAATTCACAGTTCAACAATGGTACATGAAAAATTTCAAGAGCCAAAATATCCTCTCTCATCCAATGAGATTACAATTTATAGGCCAAGGCTAGGTGACCCTTGTCCTTCCATATTCCTTCGAGACTTTTGGAATTATTTGAATAAAATTATTACAAAAAATGATTTAATTCACCCTTTGGTGACCTTTGATATTTCACTAATTATTCCTTGAGTATCTTTTGTCTTTATGTGGCATGTTGAATTTATTGAATTCTTAATACATAGATTCTCCATGGATACAAATAATAATCTTTCGATAAATTAAAACCAATATGGTGAACTGACTATTTGATTCTGTCATATATGTTCCTTGATTTGCATCTTTCTTGGCCATTATTCGATCTTCTTAAATGTGGTGGACTACTTCATGTTGCAATGCTTCTTTTGACCTTATCTATTGAAATTTCAGTGTGTTCTATCACATGGACTGATCCATATTCAAAATGATTTCATAAAAGGTGAAGTGTTGTCATTATCTATAGAAACATATGTTTCCATTCAATTTAACCTGATATTAGTGCTTGCATTTCATCCTTCTTCACCATACAACTAGTCTCTGCAACTTGTATAGGTAAGCCTTGCATCCAAACAAATTCCATCATTAAACTGCTTGACATGCCTTTTATAGGTGTCACCTCATGTTCTGATTTCTTGGTGATCATTGAGAGCACATGTGTATGTACATTGTCACATCACACAACCATATAAATTTGAACCATGCTTCTATCATATAATTTGCAGCATATAAGTATTCATTCAAAGTGATATTCTCGGTCATTAACGATGTGGTACTCCTTTTGTATTGAAATTTATATCACAATGAATAGGTAATTTGAGAAAATATTAATCTCCAAGTTGTATATCTCTTCGATACCTTTTCGATTGTATAAAGAACATTCAAAATGGAGACCCAAGGCGAAAGTTATGGTCAAATCACGAAGGAAACCTTTAACCATGTTACCTATGTCACATGTTGGAGCATTAAGCGTTGCTATTTGTTGGTTCTTTTTGTTCCATCAACCCTCATCAGTGATGAATTGGTTTCTTGTGCATTTATTCCTAAGATGACACATGAAGGTTTTTCCAGGCCAACATATTCTTCTTATCCACGATTTATGGATAGCATGATCAATGTGGGCATTGATTGATTAGACCCTTAACATCATTGTATTTATATTCATTTTTTATGCTTCTTTTCACTCTATGGTATGGGATTGATCCTTTTGTATCGATGTTATCTCAATGAATCTCCAAGGTTTACCCTGTCGTAATTCCACACTATTTTCCTCTATATTGGTGCTTTCCTACTCACATTACATGTTGAATATATGTTGTCTTTGATTTCAAAGGATCAAAGAGCAGAATTCAAACATGTCAAAGGATTAAAGATTAGATGGACTAGAAGTCAAAAGATTCAGATGAAATTGCTAAAAGACTTCCTCTCAAACCCAGCTTGAAGAAACACATATGAGAGAATGCGGAAGTCGCATGAAAGAAATAATACCACCATGACATTGGTCGTAAATGCACACATAATCATACATAATAACACAGATGCACAAATACCATTAGTGAGACTTATGAATAAAGAGAAACAAAATTATGTGTAAAAATCCCAGAAAGAATATGGAAAGTGGTACAAAGTTTTGTAAAGTAAAATAAGTAATAAACATATGTGTTTAATAGTCCGACAAGGAGGTTGGCATATGTGCATCATAAAATACACAAAGATCATTTGTAACAAGTGGAAAGGCGACACAGATTTTACCTTACTAAAGATGCAATCTAGTGGGGCATAATCTAAAGTTAGGGGACTTCACCACATGGAAACATCTCTTAAGTCAAAAAAATTATAAATAAGCAAGAGATGGATGAGGTGAAGTAAGCTTATAGAAATGAATATTTGAGATAACTATTTGGAAAGCTTAAGAATTTATTTGGGGGTATCAATGGCTCATTGATAACAGAGAGTATCTTTATGTAACAGAGCCTCAGTGTGTAATACAATCAATAATGAGCAACGAGTAAGTCCACCAGAAGAAATGATACTTGTAGTTCAGATGTACAAAGTTCTTGCTCAGTGAAGACATTGATCGTATAGAATCAAGTGTGACTGAGCTAGAAAATATATTCAGATGCAGGATCCAAATAAGTTGAGAAGATGCAGATCGCAGTTCTTTTTGTACATCATATTTTTGGGTAACTATCTGTTCAGATCTGGATATATAGATGCATATCAAAAGGTTACAACAGTTGCATATTTTGAAGAAAATGTATTTCACTTTTGCAATTTTTTCTATACAATCATATTTCATATGAGGGAGGTCGGATAGGGCAAGGATGTCACATGCCCCAATTTGCAAAAACAATTTTATAATATTTGAGGAACATTGTGTTAAATTTTATGCTAAGTTGTAATTGATGACCCAGTGGGGTCAAGAATATTTAATGTAAATTCAGAATATTTTATTTATAAATAAATAAATGACGAGACAACAGCTTAGAAAAGCTGTTAAAAGAGTGTTTACTAGTCAATTGGTGGAGGAGACTGGGTGGATAGCAAACTGACATGTGGCAACATCCTCAAACCACTTCCAATTGTTGCAGGTGGCAACTTCCCTCTATTTGTGGTCATGATTCCCCAAGAAAGTGGAATCAAATCAAGTGGCTCATATAATGAAAATTGACCCAGAAGACCTAGGAATCTCTATAAAATTTCCCAATGAAGAGAGTTGAGGCTGCTCATTCTAGAGAAGTGATCATTCAGGGTGAAATGAATTTACTCAAGAGAAATTCAATGGAGGGGAATCTAGAGTGTGTTTGAGGGGATAACTGCTGAGATTGATCTAGTTGTACCTTTTAAGCTAAAGATCATACTGCTGAGATCAGATTTTTATTACTGAGGTAATTGAACCAGTCAGGTGACATAGGTTTTACTGTTGCAATTTCCACCTAGTTCTCAGCCAAGAAGACCAGGAACAAGCTCGGGGGTCCTGAGGAAGCATTGTTTGAGCGCTCTCCAGGAGTTTGGTAGGGAGGAACGACCTCCTTAAGCTGTTGTCGTCTTGTCCTCAACAGGTTCTATTTTTTTATTGTCTTCTGTTAAATAATTCTTAGATTATCTATTACAGGCATGTTAGTGCTTAGGGTTTATGAATGAAAGAGTAACCGTGTAATGTTAAGTTCAGTAAACTTTTAGATTATGGTAGAAAGGGAAATGATTATGTAAATAGTGAAATAGATAGAAATTAAATTTCCAAGCTGTGTTTTTCCACACCTGAACTCAGGTCGTACTCTAGCACAGTTGGATTGTTTAAGTAAAAGAAATGATTCTTTTTTTTTAATGTGAATAGTAGATAGGTTTTACTTAAAAGTTTATGATTTTCACTGAATAGCAGTGATAGGTTTTGTTTGCACTTAATTACTTAATAAAATGGAAATATAAGTATAAAGAGAATAGTAAATATTACTATTATTTCAATATTAGTATACTGATAGGAAATAAAAATATTACAGTAAAGTAAACAGCTAATATTTGAGAAAACATGTAAAAATATAATAGTAAAACAATTTATAAATATTAACTTAACATACGAGAGAAAGGATTCTTTTATAATCCTTTTATATTTACAAAAATGACTGAAGGTCGATATTACTCTAGTTTCAAGTATGACGTACTAAAAATACAAGTATTATCTTTTTCTTAACTAAAAACTAGAAGCAAAACTGTTTAGAATCTTTTCATTTCTTACAAAGTTAGCACCATACTTATAATGTAACACCCTGGTTTTGACCCCGTTTGCATGATGTATATAATGTAATTAATCGTGGTGAGGAGCTAAAGGAAAAATCCCCACCATCGATTTGGTTGTGTATGTTTCGACAATGGGGATAGTTGCCGATGGTATATCGTGCTATCTGGCACATTATAATTCAGCATCATGTAAACACGCACATCAATTAAAATAAACCCACAACTAGCTACGACAGTGCAACATTAAAATGAAAAGGGCATGATTCCAAAGGATAAGGGTGTGGGGGATGTCAAACTTTGGTCTATGGGGGGGAAATCCATGTGTTACCACCTTGTTTGATTTGCCATCTTCCCTTGTCTCATCCAACCTCTTTAATGTTTTGTGGAGTAGTTGAGGTAGTTATTGCTGAGTAGTGGTGGATGTGGCAGGACTGTCAAACCTTGCCCACGTGCCAACTCCACTAGCAGACTCTCCTCTTCACGTCGCTGGGGCAGAGGAGCGACATTCCATTCTCCCCACTCTTTCCTCCCTCTCCCTTCCTCCATTGTTTTGGTCTAGTCCATCCTCACGTGGAGGGTTCTCTTCACGAGCAGGCGGGAGATCTTCGTTGATTACCCTCACGCGGGCAGGGGTCGGCTCTCCATTCTTTTGGATGATTGAGGTCTATATAAGTTTCTCCCTTCATGCAGGGAGGACTGATTCCTCATGTGCACCATTTTGGGGATTCTTCATTGATTGACCACCCTCACACAAAGAGTCATTCTCTCTCCCCTTCTTATGCACCGGATTTCTGCGTTGGTTTTCCTCACGCAGGGAACGGGTGAAATCGTGGCTGTCACTCAGGATTTTCGGGTGCAGGATCCATTCACACTCGGGGCTGTGCGCATGTGTGTTCCATACCGGTGTCGGTGGTATGTGTATGTCTCCTTATTGATTGTGGCCGTGTATGCTGTCTGCTGTGGTCTGCGTTTGTGTTTTCCTCTGTCCACGCTGGGAGTTTGGCTTCTCCTCTATTTTTGGGACTGTGTAAGGTCGCCATAGTTTTCATTGTGCATTGGGCTATCGATTTGCCCTGGTTTTGGGTTGCTTCTTGGATGCTAAGGCTGTGGACGTATTTTGGGTGTTGTGCTGAGTTGTTTTGGCCACACTAGGGCCAAGAACAACTCTAAGTTGTCTTGAGGACTTGAGCTATTTCACCTGTTGGTTGGGATTGGCACCTAGTTGTCTTTGCCTTCTTCACAGAGCTGTGAAGGGATTGTTTTGCTGCGGTATGCAGTGGTTGGTCTTCGGACTGTTGAGAGTGGGATTAGAGGCTGTGTATGCATGAGAAGACTGGTGTTGAGGCCACCAGCTTGGCATTTAGCCTATCCTAGCTCCTTGATGACTTGGTAAAACCCTGTTGTGTGGGTTTGGCTGATTGGAAAACCTTGGCTATGTGTAAGCCTGCATTGACCCTTAGTCCTTGAGGAATCATGCCCAACTCAGGGGTGGCAGTGTTGCTGAGAGATTGATGAGCACGCTGGCCTATGGTTGGGTGGAACGTTGCAGTGACGTAGCTGGTTGCGGGGTGAGTTCTTCGTTGAAAGATAAGTAATCCTGATTGTTTCACCTCTGCAATTATATCTATTGTTCCATGAATTATGATGAACATGTGGAATGCTGGAATGTATATGTTTGCTTCCGTTGAATGTTGAGTAACTATGTATCCTTGTATGTTTTATGAATCTTAGCATGTGTTATGTTAAGATTTTTAATTTTAGCATTGATGTCTGTTCATGTTCATGGGGTTGTTTGCTCGTTTGTGTGGTGTGGGTAGCGTCCTCTTCACTGGTCGGAGGGTCGGGGATGCCACAGAGTATCAGAGCTCATGTTGCAGCATGGGCTTGAATGGACCACCAAGATGCATTGACAGAGGCAGGATTTCTCTCTCTGCCTAGCAGAGATCAGAAATGGATGACAGAAAACTTCCACAAATTTGCCTAAGTGTTTGAACAGTCACTTCATCGGAACACTTAGTGGAACGGACTTTCGATGTAGCGGAAGAGCTAGAGGGAAGCATGCCTGACGGAGAACAGTTGGAGGGAAAATTATGAAAATTTTCTAAGTGTTGATGTCTGTCGACAGAAAATAGACGTTGGGGTCGTCGACACCGTGGAAGAATTTAGTGGTTGTCTGTCCACTGTTGCGGCTGTCGAAGGGACTAAAACGCCGATGCAGCAGTGTTAGTGGATCCTATTGCCGATAGTAGGAATTTTTTTGAAATTTGGCTCAAGTGTTAAAATCATCAAAAGTAGAAAGTTGTTCGAGCGTCTACCGTTGCGGATGGCTAAACAACTACTCGTCCAATGGGTAAGGCCTCCGACCGCCGACGCCATGAAGAAATCTTGAATTTTTTTTCTAAGTATAGAAATCGTCGGCTATCGAAAGAAGATAGTGGTTCATATGCCCGCCATTGTGGAAGTCTAGAGCACTAGACTTCTAACGAGAAAAGACTACCGATGTCGGTCAAAATCAGTTCACTAATCGAAAGAAGATCGAAGATCGTGTTCCGCCGTTGCGGCTGCTGATGGAACTAGTTCGCTGACGAAAAGAAGATCAAGCGGCGGCAAAAAGTACATGATTGAGCCGACGTGGGTGAAAATTCAAAAAATTTCTAAGTGTTGAGATCATCGGAAGGCGTTAGCTGTTTGAGCAGCCGATACGTCAGCTGAGTTAGCCGAAAGGACTTCCGATGCCGTCGGCGGAAGAAAGTAGAAAGGGGAAAATTTTGAAAGGTTGAAAATTCGTCTAAGTATGGAAACTGTCAGCAAAATTTAGCTGTTTGAGTAACTGATGCGGCGGCAAGTATCGGAGGAAAATAGAAGATGAGGTTGCCGATGTGGCAGTAGAAGGAAGAAGAAAGAT
Source organism: Pseudotsuga menziesii (assembly GCA_001517045.1). Taxonomy (NCBI): domain Eukaryota; kingdom Viridiplantae; phylum Streptophyta; class Pinopsida; order Pinales; family Pinaceae; genus Pseudotsuga; species Pseudotsuga menziesii. The sequence continues at coordinate 12,337 of LPNX010705586.1, read as the reverse complement.
TTCCAAAAAAATTTCTAAGTACAGAAAACGTCGAAAAAATTTAGAGGATTGGACCGACGACACATCGGAGAAAATTAGAGGATCAGTCTGCCGATACGTTGGAAGCCATAGGAGGATCGGCCCGAAACGTCGGAAAAATTTAGTTGTTCCAATCGCCAATGAGTCGTTTAGCCGCGGAATCCACAGATGGTTTACTACCCGACATTGTGGATGCCTAAGGAACTATCCATTCGATGGATAGTGGTTCTGGTCGTCGATGCAGCGGAAAGGATTATGGTTCGGATCGCCGATACAACGGAGAAGCTAGCTATTTCGACTGCCGAAACGTCGGGCTGATAGTCAAAATGAGAGCCAATTCTGTAGAGGAAATTTTGAGGTTTTTAAGTGGTATTTTCCAACAGATTTCGACTGTTTTTCACCAAGATTTTTCAGCAGTTTTTCAGTGGGGTTTACAGGTGGCTGAAGTTGGCACCTAGTCCAAAATGCAGTTGTGTGTAAAATGCCGAGATTTGGTGAAAATCTTCATTTTTAGAAGTGGTGTGGTTTTCACACCCGAGGTTGGAATGAAGCATGTGGATAGGCGTTGGAAAGCTTATCCAGTAGGGAACAAGGGAAAGTCACCAGAATCTGAGCATGGAGCAGCAAAGTGCTAATGACGGCCGCTGCTATCAAATGGAAAAATCTGGAAAGTTGCATGCCTAGAGGTAGCAAGGACTATGAAGGCTAACCAGCTGTTGTGTGGAAGAGGAGTTCCATGCGAGGATGTGGGACTTGAAAAGGGAAGTTTCCTTAAACCCTATCTTGCTGATTATAACTACATTTCCTAAGTTTTATACTTGAAATGCATGAGGATATGTTTCGCGTACATAGGATATTGAGGATTATACATTTATAATGAACCACTAATGATAGTTATTGCATTGGTTTTAGCATTAGTGGAAAAACCAATGACAACCTGGACATGGTTGAGTATGTTGTTGATGCCGATGAATGTGACTAGCAACCCTATGAAGAAAGGGATAAGGCAACCAGTCCATAATCAAAAGTTGGTGAGCAAAGTCTGCAATCCTCTATGAGATACCGTCTAAACTGGTAATGTCAAGGGTGTAAGTAGGACCCATGAAGGTAAGAGTTTGATTATGACAAATTCCATGGAAAGGTAAAGGTAAGAGACCTCATACCATGTGGATATTTGAATTTTATAATGCACCCATAGAGAAAGGTATCATGCCTGTATATATTGATTGAGCTTAGTAGCCCAAGGAAAGTAAGTACTGATGATCTTGATTATAGTAATGCATCATATATGAAGTAGTCATGGTTAGGCCATGCATGGTATGTTTGAATGCATAGTATTCCTGAATCAATGCAAGGTAGCATTGAGTGGATATGCATTAAAAAGATTTTATGAATCTTGTAGTTATGCATTGAATGGATGCATATGAAGGGTGTGAGTGACTGATTGCATAAGTATAGGTGCAAATGTTGTGATGTATTGCATGAATGCATTGAGATGAGTGAATGTGATGTTATGAATAACTAATGGCTGAAATGATGAATTGATGACAATTCAGGAACCATTTCAAAGGATGTTATGAATGCAGGATAGTAAGTGCATAAAGAGGATAGTCAAGATCGATCGGCTGCCAGAAATGCTCTATGGAAGAGAAAGGTGGTACAAATGATACGCTTGTGAAGTAAGGAGTATCTAAACATTTCATTTAATTACATGAATGATGTGACTATGCCTTGCAAATGTTAGTATGATAATGATTGCATGAAGTAAATGAGTTTTGGTAATATTGATGTGACTAACAGTTGGAAGTATTTGAATTTTATAAATTCTAAAAATGCTTCAGTAATGGTTGTAGTAATGAAAAGGTTATATGCATCCAGACTTACCAAGTGTTTGGTTGATTGAAGCTCAGGTTTCAGGTAGATTATTTAGAGCATGGAAATGAGAGAAAGACCATGACAAATTCCGGAATCTACTATGTGAAAGAGCCAAACCTTATGAGAAAAGTCTCATGGCTGTGAAAATAGTTGGTATGCATAATGGGTTGTTAAATTTGAATTGTGAATTTCGGATTTAAGAAATTGCTGACGACTACTAATCACTGTTGGCTTGCATAAGATTGTGTCAGGAGGACGCATTGTAAGTGGGTATTCATGTTATGCTAGTAAGCATAAAAATCATAATGGGCATAGTACTGCTACTTACAAGAGACCCACAAATGAGGATCACCTCATTGCTAAGCAAACTAATTTCTGTAGTAGACAGAATTGCAAATTCTTATTGAATTTAATTACTAATGTAATTGCTTGGTTATGTAACAATCAATTTGGGTTGTTGTTGGGACGCGTACCCTAAGGATTATTAGTTTTGGTAACTCCGCGGTTGTTTGTAAGCGGAGTTATGGGTCAAAATAGTCTTAGGGGTGTCGGGGTAAGTCAAAACCCCTTTTTGTAATAAACCCATGGTTTAAATCCAGGGTTTAGGGTTTTGGGTGCCCATGGTTTGAAGCCATGGTTTTGTAATAGCGCGATGTATAAATAGGCATTTTTGTAAATAAGAAAAAGTTAGGCTTTTTGATGTAAAGAAAAGAAAGGCGAAGCTAAGGTTGATTATGTAAGGAAAGGTTAAGTCCCAGCTGTGTGCGTGGACAACCTCTGCAGCTGTGTGCGCAGAGGGTTTTGTAAGAAGATTAAGGAAAGATCTGCAGCTGTGTGCACAGAAGCCTACTGCTGTGTGCGCGGCTGTTAAGGACTGAAGGGATCTGCAGCTGAGTGCGCAGATCAAACTGTGGTTTTTGTAGCAAGTTGAATAAAACACAGTTTGTGGACGTAACCCCTACACTGGGGTGAACCACGTTATATCTGGTGTTGTGGTTTCTTGTGTTGTTTCTATTTCTATTGTCTTTTATGCATTAATAACTGAATACATTTGATAACTTAGATCACTGCTAATAACAAGCTTCGCTGTGAATTCCCTGTAGTGGGTTAAGCAAGTCACGGTTGTTTATCTATCTGCGAAGTTGTATATAAGTGAATGACAAAGCTGCGTAATTGTTGATTAATAAGTTATTAAAGGCTAAGGTACAGTAATATCCGTCTCTGCTTGCAGAAACCTGATTCTGCGGCACCCCATAGCTGTTTCGGGTGAGACTGCAACCTGCGCACAGGTTGTTGCCGAAAGGGCCAACACTGTGGGTGTTTTGTTGGTGCGACATAAAAGGATTAAACTTGGGTCTGCCCTATTGCCCAACAAATTGGTTCCGTTGCCGGTTGAACTCAATATCTGCTCAAGAGGGGTTTATGTCGTACCTTGAGGGCTATGTTTTGGAGGCCCTCTGCGTAGGAAATCGGGGATTGGCTTGATGAGACTTATCTAAAATTTGTTGAGAAAGAGAACACAAATCCGCGTCGTAGTGCACGTGACTTTTTACAGAGGTATGTTTTTTGTGATGCTTATGAAATTTTCTTTGGTAGTATCCACATAGAGTTGCATCAGTGGCTGTCCAGGTTAGCTGAGAAGCGAACCAACTTTCGCGAGGGGCGGTTTCCTGTTTGGACCCCCGCAAGAGTTAATATAGTACAAAGTGTGAACAACGAGATCTCTCGAGCGGTTGAATTCTGGACCACACGGACCCTTGAGGCCTTTGTGACGGAGTTCGCCATCGACACGGGCACTTCCTTTAGTGCCGCCGAGAGCCGATTTTTCTAAGGACCGCGGGGTAAGCTTTTGAATTTATTTAGCTTGAGAATTAAAATGTTGTTGGTCGAAAAGGGAATATTTCTATTTGAATCATATTGTTATCTTTTGTGTTACTAACATATGTTTGCAAGTGACAACACTCCTGCTGCGCACCATAGTTTGCCGCAAAGTGGAAAAGGGTATAAACGAGATTTCGAGTCCTACTCCTTAGGCCAAGATACCACACCGTCCCCTATCAATTCTAAAGACACAGACTCAGAAGACAACCCTTCCTTTGGAAACCCTCCGGTCACCCCGCAGCGAAGCTCTGTTACCCCTGAAATTCTGTCGCAATCCGCCAGCCCACCAAGTCCGAGTATTCCGGCCACAGGTCCATCTGCCTCTGTAAACCCCCCCCCCATTGACATCCTATCCCCCTCCCAACCCTCCCCAAACCGCCATGGCCCACCTAGCTGATGATATCAAGATGCCCATCTTCAAAGGCACGGGATCAGAAGACCCCGAACAATTCTGGTTTTTATGTGAAGAAGTATGGAACGTGAAGAATATTACAGACCTGGATGTGAGAACTGCGCAGCTCATTACTTCTTTCCGGGACCAAGCTTTGACCTAGTTCATGAAATTCTCCAGTACTCAGAACCCTACTTTAGATGAGATTAAGGCAGCCATCACCAAAGAATTTAAGAAGCCTAAATCAGAATCGCAGAGCATCATTGAGCTCAAAGAGATTCAACAGTGGCGCGGCGAATCCATGTGGGACTTTGACGAGAGATTCAAAGTTCTACTAGACCAAGTCAGCTTTACCATTAGTCCTGCGCAGCACAAGGAATGGTTTATCGCAGCATTATTACCACATATCCGAACTCCGCTCATGCAACAGAAGGTTGCTGACCAGCAAGAAGCTCTGGAAATTGCAATGAAGCTAGAAACCGCCCCCGTCGGAGATGATTCCGGTATTGCTCAAATCCAAGCACAGCTAGCAGCAATGGCCCTGGAGCTTCACGATATGAAGAAGGCTAAAACCAGTCGAGAGGAGGTCTGGTGTATGCAATGCCAGACAGAAGGTCACGATAGGGACCAGTGCCCTGGGGTCAGAACATACTTAAATATGGGTGCGCCCAACCAATTCAATCCCAGTGTTCTATATTGTGAGATTTGTCACACCACTGGCCAACACCGCCCTGAAAACTTCCATCTTCTTCAGCGATATGTTCAAGTTCCCAAGAACCCCTAATGCAAGTTCTGTAAGTCGATAGGGCATAATGAAGAGGAGTGTCGTAGCTATGACCTCATGCGAGAGCGCATCTCTGACGTCTACCGAGTGAAAAATGAAGCCCAGAATAATGACGGCTATGGTTACCATGGCGGTGCCTCTGGAAGAGGTGCCTTTGGAGGTCGCGGCCGTAGTGGTATGCCCGGGAGAGGAAGAGGCCAGGTGGTGTGTTACAATTGTAACCAAGCTGGCCATTTGGCTTGCGACTGTCGGAACCCCACCACAACCTGTCGGTATTGCCGCGCAGTAGACCACATGATTGAACAGTGCCCCCAGCTCATAGCAAAGATTCAGGAAAACAACAGTGGCCCTACCCAGACTATTCAGTTGATTTCCGTTGAGCAGAGACCTACCGCAGCTCTCAATGTGGTCACCCGGAGTGGAGCCACGACGCACATTCAGCATTCGCAGAAACAAACTGTCGACGTGTGCGCACGTAAGGCCTCTGCGCGAGTCCCAGCACTTAATACTGCGCAAGACCAAGCACCAGTCAAGGCGACATAGTGCGATATTGTTGACCCTCGCACACCCGCAGTACCGGCGCGGCAACCTTAGCAGACCTCGCAGCCGCAAGATGCTTCGCCGGATAAAGTAAGTACACTCTCCTCCTTTTTACAGAGTTGTATGAAACTCTTGAGGAATCAGAATGCTTTAAAAGAGCTGCAAAAATTTCTTGCTGTCACAGACCCTCAGAGAGGAGTTGATCAGGAGAAAACTGTTAGTTGTGTCCGAAGAACGGGGAGGGAAATGAGATTGAATGTTCATATAGGGGAATATGATATGACTAATTTCATATTGGATCTTGGATCAGAAGTTAATGTCCTACCCAAGCAAACCTGGGGACAAATGGGAAAACCTTCCCTGGATTGGTCACCTATACAACTGAGATTAGCTAACCAGCAAAAGATTGTGCCCCTAGGGAGACTTCTCAGTGTTCCCATAGATCTTGATGGGGTAATCACTCTAGCGGATTTTGAAGTTATTGAGATCATTGATGACAGGAACCCTTATCCAGCCTTGTTGGGAATCGAGTGGGCCATGGAAAATGCTGCAATCATCAACCTTAAGAGGAGACAGATGACCTTCGAAGGAAATGGTCTGCGAGTTATCATACCCCTCGACCCATCTCAGGGAGAAAGATATACAGAACCGATCAGAGACGAAGGGGAGCAGGACACTCTAGACCACATCTACAACATTACAGCCCAGGAAGCAGATTATGTCGAGCCTGATGCTGATGGCGTACTAGATTGGCAATGTGATAGCTCCTGCATGTCTGATTCAGATGATGGTCTAGAGAATTAGCAAAATCGACTGTACGAGCTACATGGCCATAGGTGCACGCAACTCACTAAGTCTCTTAGATGCCTTAGTGCGTAGCCCAGAGAGTTGCCTACCTATGTTGGGTTGACTGACCCTGGAGAATTTATTGTACAAACACCTCAGTCACAGAGAATGCAGACTCTGGAGATCGCATTAGGAGCTACAGCAGCAGGGTGGACCGATCACAACAAGTCTACTCCAAGTTGGGGAGCCAGCCAGAAATTTCTGCGCCTCAGCTTCATAAACCAAGTCCAAGAGGCGTGAAGTAAGTTCGTTGGGCAGAATAGCGCTCAGGAACATTTGAGGCAAAGTTATGCAGCATGGGACAACATACCTCACAAGGAGTGGGGGCGTAAGCTCGTGCACACCTTGGAACCTCTAGCACAAAACTGGTATATGGAGGCCGAGCTCTGACATGGAATTGAATACCAAACAAAGGGGCAGAACCAAGAAGCCAGCCCATCAAACCTAACAGTCCTGTCGCCGGCATTCCCTGGACAGGTTGAAGGGAAATACTGTGTCGAGGGTGCTTGTTGTCACGAAGCTCACACCATGATTATGCTGAAGACAACAAACACAACGAGGATTAAAATCCGACCATTTGGAAGCAGCCAATTTGGCAGCGGTAGTGTTTTAATTGCCTTAAATGCCTGTACTAAGACCAGTATCAGAAATTGAGCTCCACTTGGACAAGATTTTCGTCAGATTTGGTGCCTTCAATGCACCGTCCTGCCCTATTTGATTGATGGCATGTATAAGAAGATGCCTGAGTTAGGGAAAATTGTATTCTGCATTTCTTCAAGCTTTACGAGTGAACCCATGACAACAGAACGAGAGATTGACGATTTGGTAAGAGAATTCGAGCAAGAGGGTCTGATAAGCTGCTCTAATCGGTCGCCTGCCTTTGCTCCCTATGAAGAATCTCACCCAGCACCACCACGGCCGATGCAGACACGGTCTGCCAGGAAAAAGTCCAGAACTGAAGTTCACTCCAAGCGAAACCAAGACAGGCAGAGGCAAACAGGGCAAACACCAGCAGATCATCCTATGGATCCCACCAGTTCAGCACAGGTCCCGGCCGGGGTAGGGAGAACATTGCACCACCGCGGCCACCGTATCTGCAACCTGTTCGCCTAGGTGCCACGTTACCCCATCGAACAAAGCAATTCATGTTAACCACACCCTCGCTACCACAAGGAGTTCAGCTGATCGGAAGCATGACAGGGAAGATCGATCGGCTTAAGTACAGCGATCACGACACAAATGACCATGGCAAGTTTCCACAGTTTGAACCAGCAGAATACTTGCACCGCGTCAAGTACCCAGATGATAATGTCACACTACTGGAAGTGCAACCATGGGCTGCAGGCCTGGACAAAGCTGGCCTACTCAAGATGCTTGATATTCCCCATTTAGGTCGTGGCATACATGTGACCGTAGTGGCCAAACAGTTGCTAGCGTTAGTACATGACGGCTATTTATGGATAGGGGACCAGCAAATTCCTATTGACACCGCACTCATCCATAAGATCACAGGTTTACCAATGGCAGGACCTGATCCGGGAACTAAATTTCCGTCCAAACATGACGATACAAAGCTCGCGCAAACTATGAAAGAGCGGTTTGGCCTGACAAAGGGGAAACGGGGGTATCACACTTCCGCGATTCAGGAACAGCCCATTCACTTTGCAGCTAAACTCTTAGCCTGCAAACTCATACGGAAATGCAGGCCAACTGAAGTACCTGCTCCAATTATCCGGATTGCTATGAACTTCGCTGAGGGGTATACTTATAATTGGGCCGAATATCTTGCGAAGGAGTTCCTGGAGGATGCCCGCGACGCACAGGAAAAAGGTACACCTTTTCATTATTCCTGGCTTTTAATACTTATTGCATTAGTTGGGTGGAAAGAACCCACTAAAGCCTAGTTTGTAGAGTTAAACCCAGGCATGCCAGGGGCAGCGAGGTACACCTCCCTATGGATATCCTCAGATAAGGTATCTCAGCAGATGATGAAAACTGTGTTCATCTTTTATGCCATGAGTATCCACTATGAGATTGTGCAAACACCACGGCTTACCAATGAGGTGTTCTCTAAATATGAGGGCGCCACGAACTTCAGTGCCGATATGCATCATGTTTTCATTCAAGCCCGTGCAAATCCACAACATCAATGCTTTAAATTACCATATGTAGTCACCGAACCAGATATCAGGGGTATAGTTCAGCACTGGCCGGCTGACTGGCTGAAAGATATAGGAAAAAAACCCTCTATTCCAGTGCCCCCAGCTACCAATATTGGCGTAGGTACCAGTCAGGCGCAGCAGCAAAGCCCATTGGAAGACAGCAAAGACCTAAGTGATTCGCAGATGGATGACGACGGCCAGGGTGGAGATGGCAGACAGGACGAACAGGATGAGGAGTCGATCAAGACCATATCAGATCCTAACGCATCAATGAAGCGCAAGTCACTAGAAGTAGTAGAGGTAACCAAGCCATAGTCCCGCAAAAAGTCAAAAGCGTCGAAGGACAAATATATTGAAGAAGAAGCCACTATAACGCTGAATGAGCTGGAGCACGCTCTAGAACAGTCCATGGGGACGCTTACTAAAAAATGGTCAGATTTTGCGGAACTGCATCTTGCTGGGCTCTCAAGTATAGCAAACAGGGTTTCGGAGCTAAAAGAGTTAGCAGCAAAATCAGCAAACAGTACTACGACAAGTAGCACTACAGCACCCACGCAGCAGGATATTAGGCAATGGCCACCCAGAGATCACCAAGGACAAGTATCAAGCGCAGCTCTGATACTACCCGATACAGATTCCCGGCCCCAGATGAGTATGACCGTAGGGCTCGATTATACAAAGATGTCCATGTCAGAATTGCACCTCTGCCAGCTTGCTATTACTAAGGAGATCCATGCACGAGACCAATTGTCCCAACTCCAATTGGAAGACACCATCAAACAAAACAAAATCTTCGCAGCACGCCTAGAAGAAGTAGCACAACATAAGAAAGAGGCTGAACATAAAACAACTACACTGATGCGAGCACTGGAAGAGGCATGTCGGAGTCTTTCTGACTCCGACATACAAGGAGCAGAGGAACCAGAGCAGAGAATCGCTAAGCTGAGAGACTATGCCCAGCAGTCTCGTAGCAAGATTGAAAGCATGAAGACAGAACACCAGCACCAGATCGCAGAACTTCAACTGCGCATCCCTCCCGAGACTCCACCAGAGGTCCGAGAACAGCGCCATCAGGACATCAAGGCTTCAGCAACAAAAATATCTGATAATGTGTCCAGCGTCGCAAAACTGATGGAAGACAGCATAGAAGCATGGGCAAACCTACAGGACCATCCAGATCTAGGTAAGATCTAGGAAACCATCAAGTTGCGCCAGGATGAATTAGATGCAGTCAAAGTAGAAATCAAGACGCTGCCACCTATGCAAAAGATGGCTAAAGTGAAGCACAGCAAGGAACTTCAGCAGGAAATTGAGTCCTGCAGGATGAAGGTAACGCTGCTGGAGAATGCATTACAGCCCCTGGTTGATGAAGCATTAGAATTGATCAATACTGCAGAGAGTCAGCTCAAACTTTTGAAGACCTATGACACCTTTGCGCAGGAACGGGCTGACATAGAATCATCTTCAGTGCTACAGGAATTGGTGGAAAAGGAGAAAGCCGCTGATGATATACTACACAACCTCACCAGTCGCTTCCAAACTCTCGCGCAGAATATTCTCCCACCAGAGCCCTCGCAGAGTGTCCCGGGACGGGCCACTAGTGAGTCTTAGGGGCCTGTTGGGACGCGTACCCTAAGGATTATTAGTTTTGGTAACTCCGCGGTTGTTTGTAAGCGGAGTTATGGGTCAAAATAGTCTTAGGGGTGTCGGGGTAAGTCAAAACCCCTTTTTGTAATAAACCCATGGTTTAAATCTAGGGTTTAGGGTTTTGGGTGCCCATGGTTTGAAGCCATGGTTTTGTAATAGCACGATGTATAAATAGGCATTTTTGTAAATAAGAAAAAGTTAGGCTTTTTGATGTAAAGAAAAGAAAGGCGAAGCTAAGGTTGATTATGTAAGGAAAGGTTAAGTCCCAGCTGTGTGCGTGGACAACCTCTGTAGCTGTGTGCGCAGAGGGTTTTGTAAGAAGATTAAGGAAATATCTGCAGCTGTGTGTGCAGAAGCTTGCTGCTGTGTGCGCGGCTGTTAAGAACTGAAGGGATCTGCAGCTGAGTGCGCAGATCAAACTGTGGTTTTTGTAGCAAGTTGAATAAAACACAGTTTGTGGACATAACCCCTACACTGGGGGTGAACCACGTTATATCTGGTGTTGTGGTTTCTTGTGTTGTTTCTATTTCTGTTGTCTTTTATGCATTAATAACTGAATACATTTGATAACTTAGATCACTGCTAATAACAAGCTTCGCTGTGAATTCCCTGTAGTGGGTTAAGCAAGTCACGGTTGTTTATCTATCTGCGAAGTTGTATATAAGTGAATGACAAAGCTGTGTAATTGTTGATTAATAAGTTATTAAAGGCTAAGGTACAGTAATATCCCTCTCTGCTTGCAGAAACCTGATTCTGCGGCACCCCATAGCTGTTTCGGGTGAGACTGCAACCTGCGCGTAGGTTGTTGCCGAAAGGGCCAACACTGTGGGTCTTTTGTTGGTGCGACATAAAAGGATTAAACCTGGGTCTGCCCTATTGCCCAACAGTTGTATTATTAGATAATGATTGACTGTTTGGCTAATTGATGAATGTGCCAGGGGTACACACTGCAGGAGGATCATGTGTGATGGCCTGCAGGAGCCAAACTACATGGGAAGGTTTTCCCTTATTTTGGAAATGGGTTTCGGGTGAAACTCCATTGGACATTATGGAAATGTCTCATCTGCACTACATGTTTGGTAAGCAACATGAGTGAGATGGTATAGACTATGTCGGTAAGACATGTGTGGATATGAACTGTAAAAAGGAGTTGGGATGGCTAACCGAGGGACTGTCAACTCAGAGAAGGGAGCCCCATTTCTCCTTAACAAAGGCATACTGCGTCGACAAATGGATAAGTGTTATGTGACCCTTGCTAAGAATATGCATGTTTGATTGTTAAAATCCATATGCAGAACATGTTTTGATTTTATTTCTATGATGACCAATTGCTTGAGTATGAATAGGGCCTACATGGCTAACATCGGAAGGGGGTGCACACTTTCCCGATGTCGAGTCATAAAAGGGTTTTCAATATTGATTACACACTAGGGAGTGGACGCACTCCTGGTGTCTCAATACTTGATAGTGAATGATATGAAATATGGTTACAGTTTTAGAGCAATAACACTGATGAGTTTGCTTATATTGCTTGTGTTGACAGGATAAATAGATGCAGTTGGGTGTTGCACCCAAAAGGTAAAAGGTAAATGGTTGTTGTGAGGGGTTGTGGAGTAAGGGTTATTGTTGATATAAGTGTATGTTGGTATAAGTGTATGTTGGGCTGTTATATGCCTGGGGATCCATAGTAGATCCTAGACCTGGAAATGGTCGTGGTAAAGTTCCAAGCCCAGTCGACATGTGGGTGTACTGGCTGGACATTAATTATTTGATGTTGTGGAGCATCCTACGCGCTGACCTAACATCCAAGTCCATAGGCGATCCCAAGGCTTGCAAAGCGAAGCAGGATCCTGTGGACCAACGAGGAAACGCACAATACATATAAGTATTGGATTATTTTGCTTATGAATATACATGTGTATATGATGTTTTAAGCTCTTGTTCTAGAGATAAAACTGATGAGAATAAACTAACCATGTGAATCTATTCAATGTTTGGATATAGGTATCGCTAGGAGCGAGGACTATGAGAGCATCCTAGGGGTGCATGTGGACATATGACTGTCCTGGAGAGATCAGAATGAGCGGTAATGAAAAAGGTGCTAGTAAGACTGTGGAGGTCCTAGCAGCTGAGACAAACCATGTGGAGAGACTCCATGGTTTAGAGGTCTGGAATAGACTGAAGACACTAAGT
>LPNX010705579.1:3037-63284 GCA_001517045.1 Pseudotsuga menziesii | reverse complement strand
CATTTCAGGTTTCGTTTGCATGCTGTAGGTGTATTGAAGATAATCCAGGTAATTTTTTTTTTTTTAAAATTTCAAAACCCGTCGATACAGCGACGGAAATACCACCAACCCGTCGATACAGCGACGGAAATCCCACCAACCCGTCGATACAGCGACGGAAAAAAACACCAACCCGTCGATACAGCGACGGAAAAAAACACCAACCTGTCGAAACAGCGACGGAAAAAAACACCAACCGTCGATATAGCGACGATAAAGCGTGGATATAGCGACGATGAGGCATGGATAAAGAGACGACAGGTGACGACGGGCCGTGGATACAGCGATGATGAGGCGTGGATATAGCGACGGCTTAAGCATATAACGAAATCTAGAACATTGTCGCTCTTGCGACGGAAATTAGGGGTCGTCGCTATTGCGACGAAAAAGTTTCCACGAAACAAAAAACACTTAAACGTGGCAATATCCACGCTTTTTCATGGATATTGCCACGTTTTTCCGTGGCAAAATTGATCACTTGTACTAGTGGCCCCCATGCTTAGTCCACCAGACTATAGCCGTGACTTCTTGATTTATGTGGCCGTGCCTATGGAGACGGTTGGTATGGTTTTGGTTTAGGAGGATGAGGAGCTCCATGAGCATGTCATATATTATTTGAGCTGAAACCTTATAGATGCAGAACTTTGCTATTCCAATGTGGAGAAGCTATCCTTGGCCACTGTTCATGCGGTTCAGTGTTTGAGACATTACATTCTCCTTTGCCAAACCTTGGTCATAGCTCGTATCAATCCATTTCAGTTTTTACTCACTAGAAGGATGATTGGGGGGAAATATAATAAATGGATTGTCATTTGCAATATTTTGATCTCGAATTCGTTTCAGCGAAATCGAAGAAATCGTTAATCTTTGTGCAGCTTATATCCAATTTTCCAAATTTGGAGGAGGAGGAGGTTTATGAGGATTCTTTTGTCGATGAGCATATTTTCATCATCTTAATTGTTGACCCTTAGTACAGGGATGCTATCGTGTATTTGCAAACATTGAAGGTCCCTACTCACCTCTCATGGGATGAGCGGTGACGATTACGTCATGTAGCTAAGAACTACCTTATATTGGATAACACCTTGTACCGCCGTGGGGTAGATTCCAGTTTGCATCATTTTTTAACCCATGATGAGGCTGAGGTTGTGTTGAATTATTGCCATGGAGGGGCGTGTGGTGGTCATTTATCTGGGCTTTCTACAGCCCAAAAAATCTTGAGAGCGAGCTATTTTTGGCCGTCCATATTCAAATATTGCGTTAATGCGGTCAAGAAGTGCCACCCTTTCCAGGTGTTTGCATGTAATATGCGCTCGTGTCCATCCCTGTTACATCATATTGTCATCGCCGGTCCCTTCACCAAGTGGGGGCTTGATTTTGTGGATTGCAACCCATCTTCGGTTCGAGGGCATCATCATATTATTGTGGTTGTTGATTACTTCACGAAATGGGAAGAGGCTATGCCCACAGTTAAATTCGACGATGAGATAACTGTGCATTTCATTTTCAACCAAATTATCACCCGGTTCGACATTCCAAAAGAGCTTGTCATTGACCATGGCAGGCACTTTAAGAATAAAATGATGAAATATTTGGCTTCTAAGTTAGGATATAAGTAAGAGAACTCCTCTTCTTATTATCCTCAAGTGAATGGATAGGTTGAATCAGTGAACAAATCACTTAAGTCTATTCTCCAATGAACCATCACACAAAAGCAAGACTAATTGGCATATCATGTTGTATCCTGCCTTCTGTGCCTATAGAACCACGATTAAGAATACCACCAGTTTTTCTCCCTATCAGCTTGTGCATGGGGTGGAGTCAGTTTTACCGATTGAATGCAAAATTCCTTCTCTGAAGCTGGCTGTGGAGCTTTTACCTGACACTTCCACATTGGAAGATCATTTAGTCCACTTAGAGTAGCTTGATGAGGAGTGCCGAGATGTCTTAGTGGCTCTAGAGGTTAATAAGCATCGCGTCAAGGTCCAATTTGATAAGTCTGTCCATCCGAGGAAGTTTAGTGAAGGTGACTTGGTCCTTTTGTGGGATCAAGCTAAGGAACCCTTGGGGGTAGGGAAATTTAATCCCATGTGGCATGGTCCTTATGTGGTTAAACAAATCTTAGAGAAAGGCACCTACGAGCTGGTTGATTACGAAGGGGCAGCCTTGGCGGAGCCTAGAAATGGGATCTATCTCAAAAAATAATATGCATGATCTTCAGCCAGGGCTAATTGTTGTGTATTACTGTACAATTTTTCATTGCATAGTTAGGTTTTCTTATGGTGATCAGGTTTGTTGATTAGATTTTGTTTCTTATGGAAGATGTCAATGGAGTCTTCCGTTTGCATAGGATTCGCTAATGGTGCTAGCCACCACACTCAAAACTCAGCTTCGACTGCTTGGGTGATCTATACTCCTACGGGTCAAGTATTGTATTCAAGAGGTGTATGTTTATGGCCTTGTTTAAACAATGTTGATGAATATAGTGTCGTCATTGAGTTATTGCATGATGCCATTTCACATGGTGTTCATTCTCTTAAGGTATGTCTTGATTCACAGTTAGTGGTTTTATAGCTTAATGGGCTGTATCGTATTAGGGATCTGACATTATTACAAATATTCTTACATGTTAGATTGCTAGAACGACAATTTGAGAGTATAACATACATTCATGTTCCAAGAATTTTTAATCAAGTTGCTGACTCATATGCTAACTATGTGTTAGATTGGCATTTATTTCATATACCATAAGCATATCACAAGGAGTCTATGAAAAGTGATGATACACTGCATTCTAAGGGAAATACAGAGCATATTATGACAAAAATTAGACTATATTGGGATCGTTATCCAAGTCCTGTATGCTCCTACCTTCTTTTTCCTATTCCTTTTATTTATCTGTCTCCAATAGGTAAAGGTGGGTCACATATGATCAAATTCTGTAGTAAAGTCTGGGCATAGGTGATAAATTGCTCTCAATTATGTTGGGAAACCAAGGAATAGATAGATCAAAGAGCTAATGATTCCCATAAGAGGTGGTCACATTTTACAGACATGTAAATATAATAAAAATCGATCATCATAAAAGTTTTTTCATTAACTTCAAAAAAGTGACGTCATAATACATAAGTGTCATATACAAAATTGGGGATTTCGAGCCACCAAAATATACTACACGGTCATACAAAAATGAATACACTCAAGTCTCTAAGCCTGAGGTGGAGGGGGGTTCTGATCATGATAGCACACTACGGCTCTAGCTAGCCATCGAAATAGTTGAACCCATGCTCGTGGTACACCAACCACCTGGCGTTGCATGGCCTCAAGCAAGTCCTTGAATTGTGCCATGGGTACCCTGTGTGTCAAATGAACAAAGTTTGTGTGGATGCTTTGGAGCGTCTGCTATGCATCCCCACCCATAATATCATCTCCTTTTCCCCTCCGTCGATGACAAGGAAATCCATCTGGCCATCGTGGTCCTACATCTGCATATACATGATAGATTGACACTATGTGTCATCACACCAAAAACATGTCTTTTGAGTCAATATATCAAAAAACACAAAAGAATTAAATAATTCAAAACTTAAAAAGTAGGTTTGGGATTCTTTACCTTTTTCACCATAAGCTGCTCCTGGTGGTAGGGGCATATCTGGGTCTCCGCAGAAGTCTATCCCTGCATAGGGGTAGTCGTCTATGGTGACGATTTGTCTCCACCACCATAAAAATAAATCTGCTAGGTAGGGGTTAGCCACCCTACCTCCACCTAGTTTGTGCATGACATTTTCCCAGCATTGCGGGGATGGATCTGGACTCTATGTGGAGCAACGTCTACCCTAGGGCTTAGCCCTAGCACCCGCTCAAAGAAAAATGTGCTCAGTATACTGTCGAACCCAAAGTTTTGCACTCTACCCATCTTGCAGTCACTGAGCTGTTGTTTCATGTTACTCAGCAATGTAGTACTCTAGTCATACACTGTAGGTCGAATGCACTCTACCACATAGAACATCATTGGCCATGAAGCATGGTGGAGTGAATCCAACCCCACAATCCCGCCTAGTGCCAAAAGTATGGCCTTTAGCCCCAGAATCTTAATAGAGTTTGTCAGGATTTGACTCCCAACCTTTTCCGTCTCCGGAAAGTAGTACACATCTATGTACTCATCTATGGTCAGCCCGCCTCCTGGCCCATGAGATTGAAGGTTCACCATCTCCCCTCATCAGGACAAACATGTGATGAAATATGTGTCCTCAACCTCAATTCTGAGCGACATCCCATCTATCTAAAATGTTTCAGACTCTGGATCCCAATAGTCTACCAGTAGTTGGAGTAGTCTTGGTTTGGCCCTAAAGCTGCTAAGACACCAAAACTTGTACACTCCACATGCCTATAATGCTTGTTAAGCCATGAGATCACCTTACACAGCTTCCTTAACATCACCATGCTTTCTTTCTCTCCACTCTAGCACCATCCTGCACAAGAACCAAGTTTTTTATCAATATTTACCCTTTAAAACCTTGTTCATGGCCATGTACGCCACTATTTTCAAAACAACTGCATATGGCGAGCCCTATACATGGAAAAAGTCTCGATTTCCACGTGGGCTGAACGCATAAGTGTGAATGGCTCAAAAAATTAAATAGCCCATGAAATTTGAAAAAAGTTGCATCAAAATGAAAGAGAAGAGCATGAGAATCTACCTAGATCAAATGGGGGGGGATTCCGCTGGACGATGCTGCCGGAATTCGCTTCTAAAGTTCTAAGCTCAAGTGCACTATGTTGGGTAAAAAATTCAAATGGTATGAAAATTTTTAAATTTTTCACTATTTATAGAAAAAATTTGAAATGTTTTACCTACTTTCTATAGTTTTTGACCATTTCTGACCGTTTTGGACCGTTTGAACTAATTTGATGTTGTAGGAATCCATTTTGAGTGCGGTTTTGACCATGGATTTGACCCTTTCATGCCTATTGCAGGTATTATGTCTAAACTAACATATAGGTTAGGTTTCATAACCATTTCCACTTTGCATAACCTTATGACCGTTTCATCTTAACCTTAGGTACAAAACCATTCCATCTTGTCATGGAACCTTCCTGTTGCTTTTAGAAGTGACATGTTGTGAGTGGTAGAGCTTTACCATACATGGGTACCCTAGTTAGATCCTGTTTTTCATTTGGAGCCCATGCCAACATTTCTCCTTTAGGGTGTGGGCGTCCTTTGTATAGTACCACCATGACTTTGAGCAAGAGCTTCATACTCCTCTTGAAATTTATGCTGGCCATTTCCCTGGGACTCCCTTGTATGTGTCAAGTTGTAATTGCATTACCATGAGTTTTTCTTGCCTTATTGAGCCTTACGCTGGTTTCCTTGACTTTGATTATCAGACATATAGCCTGAGCTTGTCTCATGTATATCCAAGCATAGCCTTTTTATATATCCTTTGCAGCTTGATTCCCCATTTTTCACCAAGAGGGGACTTTCCACCTAGTGTCATTATCCTGCACATGTTTCCTTGCATTGAGCATAGGTATGTTTTGCTTCTTGGAACTAGTTTGTTTATCCCTTGACACTCATCTCCTCCTAGATTTGTAACTATAAAGCACTTTTATTATTTTTCAAGATTTTCAAAATATCTAAAAAAGTCCAAAAAAAATAGAAAAACCAAAAAGATGTACAGGAAAACATGTTATCTTTCGCAGCAGTCGAGTCATGTCGCCTTCAAATAGAGCACTGTATATCACATCCATTGGTTGGGTTATTAGTTTGACTTTAGGAGTTGTACTCGTTTTGTGAGTTTATCTCCACTGACTGGTTAAACGTCCAATCCCTATGAAGCCTCTGTTGATGCCTCATGTGTTGCAGAGATGCCCCAATTTTGTATATCGAGTCTACACTACCTACATTCAGTCACCATTTTCCTTTATGCTCTTTATCGAAGGAATTTGAAACCTGAGCCAGCCATTCCTTAGTTGTATTGACTTTGCATGTCAGCCATTCCCGGTACTATTACTGGTTTGTGCACATATTGTTCGAGTCCTTCCACATTATACAGCGTTGCTGAGTACCTCGTGTTGGTTGATGGGGGATGCCTTAATTCCCTCTTTCTAGCATATTCCATCCCATCGAATTCAGATCATTTATTCTGGGATAGGATTCTAGAGTTATTTGAGTGCCTTGAGACTTACAGTCATCAGTGGTAGGTTCTCTCGCCATCGACAGTTTTGTGAATACATCAATGTCCCTTGATCGATGGATTCTTCCAAGTGTTCGACCTCAACACATATAGTCACACTTGTTAGATTTCACTCTAGTACCTTGATTCCCATTTTCATTATCGGTGGGTGATCTTGCGTCTGTTAATGGTATACATCAATCACCGTGTTATCTCCTAAATAAAAATTTTAATAAGTTCACTCAGAACAATTTATTTTTTTATTAGTGATGAAGGTTTCAGGTCACATTATGAAAAATATTGGGATGACTAACAAGGTTTGGATATCTGATGTTCTATTTGTTTTAAGAAAATTTGAAAGTTTTATCTTTTGGTGGCTTAGGTGAGTTTTTCAACAACTCATTAGCCACCGAAAAGCTCACCTTTCGGCAGCTAATAGTTTAATGTAGGACCATGATTATCCACCAAAATCTTGCTCATTACGTTATTGGTTAAAATTCTGGTAAAAGGACTTTCGGTGGCTTAGGAAAGCTTTCCAATAGCTCATTAGCCACCGAAAAGCTTTGGTTTCAGCAGCTTAACGAGGGTTTTCTAGAGGATGTTAACCACCGAAAGCAAATGAGATACGTTTTTGGAAAGGGAAACTTTCGGTGGCTTGGGCAAACTTTCAAATAGTTCAATAGCCACCGAAAGCCCTACCTTTCGGAAGCTAGCAAACAAAACCCTAAATACTCTCAACCACTTAAAAGGTTAGGGAATTGCAGTAAAGCATGAGTTGATGGCTAAGAAGTTGTTATTGATCTCAAAAGACTAATGGAAATCTAAACCCTATCCTTCCCTAGGGTTTGAATTTAAATTTTGCAGGTACAGGGAGGAGGACGCACTCAAAAAAATCAAAAAACAAGTTTTTGTGACTAAGCGTGGTTTCAAAATGGTCTCTAAGCCACTGAAAGCAGACTTTCAACATCTAAGACCGAAATTTTAGGGCGCTCTAAGCCACCGAAATTGGTGTTTTACTATGAAAAGGCATCATTTTAAAATGGTGATTTTGAGCGTTTAGAGAATACATTTGCAAAACGCTAGGAGGTTTTGTTTTATAACATGTCAGAAAACAATAACCTTTCTCAGTTTTCCTACAAGTATTTCATATTTGTAGAATCAAATCCATCTCTGAGCCCTAATTTTTGGATCTCATAATTTCCCTGTTTTACATGTCTTTTTGAAATACAGATATCTAGAAAATGGAAATGAATTTCAAGAAACAGAGAGAGATTTTTCCTTAAAAAACACCAATATACAAAAACCTCTTTCATTTTATACACAGGTGTCACATATTTGGAGAACAAAATGCATCTTTGAGCCCCCATTTTCAGCGGTTTAGCCAAATTTTTAGGGCAAAAGTTGACCTAACAGGGCAGGTTACAGCAGAAAAATGAAGATTTTACTTCACCAAAACCTAGGAAAGAGTAGGATGAAGTGTAAAAGCTGAAATTTTCTGAAGTGCACCATCAAAGGAGGTCTGTTCCAGTTTTGGGCCTACATCAAAGAGGAGAGGGTCACAAAACCCTACCTATTTTAACCAACAGTGGCTCATCCATCAGAAGACCAGTTACAGCTTTCCTCCAATACTCATTACAATCATCAAAAGGTTCAAAGAGTGAACAAGTGTTATAGTTAGTTAAACTAGTAGTGAAATTAGGGTTTCTGACCTAATTTTGCAAAAAACATTAATTTTATCTATTTTTAGTAAAACAGATCCAATTTTTTAGGATCTGAATATTTTTGTAAAGGCTATAAAGCCTAAGAATTATGTTATAGAAAAGTTTCAACTTCGGGGACTTGTATACCATTACTATTGTCAAGCTTCTCATATTGCTGATGACCTAATATAATCTCTTTTTCTATCATATGTTCAGCTTCCATTTCTTGTCTATTCTGTGCTTATGCTTGACTGTGTTATTCAGGTTTATTCAAGTTAATTGATGTCTGATAGCTATCATCCTATTGGCATATTGATGATTTTAATTATAAGTACTTTCCTTGTTATGATCAGCCATTTATATATATATTTGTTTTATGTATGAATCAACCAGCATGATAAGTTCTCCATCTCTGCACCATATTATCAAACCTATGAACGGTGGTAGTTAGAAGCCTTATCCCTGATTGCGTTTCATGCATGTCTTGAGAGTGTGAGGTCCTATAGGTCACCTGAATTGATCCACTTAGAAAACCATAAAGAAATTTAACTTACCAGGCATCCTCGAGTTGCAACCTAGAGGAGTTTCCCGGAGTGATAACAAATTGGCGTCGTTGCCAGGGAGAGGAGACTGAAGGTCAGCTTCCCTGGGAGATGACATAGATCCTGCTTTGATGATAGACAAAGTTTGGACACTATTCTGGTTGTAATCATCTATCTAAAAAATCCATTGGAATAAGATGGCTTCAAGAAGATCAAGTACTAGAGCAAACCCTAAAGGGCCACCAACAACACCTGTTTCAGATCCATAAGAGATTCTAAGAAGAGCTAGGGTTTCACTAAGGCAGACCTCCAGAGCTGCAAGGGGAGCTACAAAAGGTATTTCCAGAGGTATTTCTGCTGTTATATCAAATAGACCTCCATTTCAATCTTCTTATGCTGAAGCATCTAGTTCTCAGAAGTTTATAAGTAAATCAGAAAATTTTAGGGTTAAGGAATCTTCAAGCACTGCCGCTTGTGAAGATCTCATCCTTGGTGACTCCATTGAAGAACTGTGGCTCCAAAAATGGCTCATACCAGAGCAAATCAAGAGAGGCCACCAGCAACACCTGTTGTAGACCCAGAGAACATCATCAAAAGAGGAAGAGATATACAAAGGCAAACTTCTAGAGCAACAAGGACACCTAGATCAGATTTGTTGGTAGAGGGAGAAGAAAACCTAGCCCTGTTGCTAGGGTAGATTTACAAAGACTTCTATTTCCCTGATCCATCCAAATTTAATAAATCTCCACTGGGGAGGACCCAGTTGATAAAATATGAAGAGGCTGAATTCAAAATCCAGGTACCAGTTCATCAGTTTACTTTATGAACTGCTGTTATTTTTTATCAGATCTTTTATACTTTTCCCTTCACATGTTAAATGAATTATCCTATGTTTTATATATTCTAAATATTATCAACCATCTTTTATAAATCCATCTATAGAAGAATATTTGCAACCTGCTTGTATTGTAGAAGGTGAATCAGTCTTTGTGCCGCAGCTCCTTTATAAAAATTACCTCTGTATCCAAATTCCTTCTAAATATGATCAGCCATGTAACCTTGAAGAAACCAAAACTGATTCAAAACCTATGCAGAGCTCAACACTCATTGCCATAACCTTTGAACCTTATCAACAGATTGTTATCCCTCATGATCAGCCCATAGCCTTTCAAATCAAAATGAGGATGAATATGTTTAATCCATTAAAAGTACCCTCTCATCTTCATCCTTATCCTCTTGACTGTTATGAATATCTCCCTTGGCTTTCTGGAGAGAAACAAGCTTCAGCTGAAAGGCACTTGGAATATTTCAAAGATTTTATTGACTGTTTTCAGATTGTTCATGAGGATGTAATCATGATATTTTTCTCTAAATCATTGATTAGAGATGCTCCTATATGGTTCAAGAGTTTAAGAGCTGACTCCATTCGCTCTTGGATAGAATTCACTGATGCCTTTTTGAAGCATTGGGGTGAGAACTAATATCTTGATTTGTATCTCATTGATTTCTATGCTTTGAAGAGAGAGGAAGATGAAACTTTTCGTATCTTCAATTGAAGATTCTACAACAATCATCATGATATGCCTTTGGAGATATGACCCACAGAGACAACTGCCATGATATATTATGTGATGGGACTACATTCAAAACTTTCCCTTCTTACGCTAGAAAGGAAATATTCCTCATTAAGCATTCTGTTTGAAGATGCTTTAGAGGTGGAGGAAAA
The DNA here is from genome assembly GCA_001517045.1 of Pseudotsuga menziesii. NCBI lineage: Eukaryota > Viridiplantae > Streptophyta > Pinopsida > Pinales > Pinaceae > Pseudotsuga > Pseudotsuga menziesii. The sequence continues at coordinate 53,101 of LPNX010705579.1, read as the reverse complement.
CATTTGTGCTTCAAGGAGAATACCAGAGCAGTTTGATTTTGAAAACCATCATCTACTTGAGCCAGATAAACATCAGTATGATTCAGATTTTGAACATGAAGATTATGAGTCTAAAGCAGATTCAGAATAGCAGCAAGGATGTGAGCTCCTTTCAGATTTAGAATCAGATTCTTTAGTGTTTGCAAAGTACTCTCAAGACAGGTATGAATCTAGATTTTATGATAAGTTTGCAAACCAGGATGAGCCTATGATAACTGATGATTGTATAGGGAATTATATGTTTTCCACTGATTTTTATTCATATGATGTAAACCTTGTTTTATCATCTGATTATGAGCACTATTCTCAAAAGGAAATTTTAATGATTGATGATCAAGATCTGATCATAAAATAACAAGAAGGTTCAGATCAGCTGTTGAGCTTGCATTTTGATCCAACAAAGGTTGAGCAGTCCACATTCAACATTGACATCAGTGAAGCAAAATATCAACATCATAAAAAGGTATTTCCTGTTGGATTTTATGACCCTGTTGCTGACTATATGGAACTTATGAGCAGCATAGATATCAAAATATTTTTTTCACATGATAGCTCATTCTATCACTCTTTGAAACTACATTGCTGCATGCTAGGGTTTCATCTATTTTTGGGGCCAAGATCAAGGATAAGTTCAGCAGATCAGCTTCTGACATGGATTCATTGGAATCATGATGTCACTTGATAAGAAAACTTTACTGATTAGAATTAGGAATAGGAATAGGTAGGAAAATAAGCTCTTAATATGAGCATCTAGGTCATTTTTAGTTGTTTTCATGAAAAAGCAAAGCGGGCTACATGCAGGTTGCAGCAGATCAGTTATAAAAGACAAATGACTACATGCCCAATAGAACACTAGAAGATAGCTTTAATTATCTTTTTTAGGAAAGGAATTATGGTCTGGGGTTCTAGGGACCTCACAGGGAGGTTCCCATCCCCGAGTAGGAGCCATATGTTATCTCCTAAATAAAATTTTCAATAATTTCACTCAGAACAATTTATTTTTTGATCAGTGATGAAGGTTTCAGGTCATATTATGAAAAATATTGGGATGACTAACAAGGTTGGGATATCTGATGTTTTGTTTGTTTTAAGAAAATTTGAAAGTTTTAGCTTTCGGTGGCTTAGGCGAGTTTTTCAACAACTCATTAGCCACCGAAAATATCACCTTTCGGCAGCTAACATTTTAATGGAGGACCATGATTATCCACCGAAATATCGCTCATTACATTATTGGTTAAAATTATGGTAAAAGGACTTTTGGTGGCTTAGGAGAGCTTTCCAACAGCTCATTAGCCACTGAAAATGTTTGGTTTCGGTAGATTAACTAGGGTTTTCCATAGGATGTTAACCACCGAAAGCAAATGAGATACGTTTTTGGAAAGGAAAACTTTCGGTGGCTTGGGTGAACTTTCAAATAGTTCATTAGACACCAAAATCCCTGCCTTTCGGCAGCTAGAAAATAAAACCCTAAATACTCTCAACCACCTAAAAGGTTAGGGAATTGCAGTAAAGCATGAGTTGATGGCTAAGAAGTTGTTATTGATCTCAAAAGACTGATGGAAATCTAAACCCTATCCTTCCCTAGGGTTTGAATTTAAATTTTGCAGGTATAGGGAGGAGGACCCACTCAAAAAACTCAAAACACAGGTTTTTGTGGCTAAGCGTGGTTTCAAAACGGTCTCTAAGCCACCGAAAGCAAACTTTCGGCAACTAAGACCGAAGTTTCAGGGCGCTCTAAACCACCAAAATTGGCATTTTATTATGAAAAGTAATAATTTTAAAATGATGATTCTAAGTGACTAGAGAATCATTTTGCAAAATGCTTGGATTTTTTTGTTCCTAACATGTCAGAGAAAAATAACCTCTCTCATGTTTCCTGCAAGTATTTCATATTGGGAGAATTGAATCCATCTCTGAGACCTAATTTTCAGATCTCATAATTTCCTTGTTTTACATGTGTTTTTGAAATATATATATTTGGAAAATGGAAACGAATTTCAAGAAACAGAGAGAGTTTTTTTCTCAAAAAACACCAATATACAAAAACCTCTTTCATTTTATACACAAGTGTCACATATTTGGAGAACCAAATGCATCTCTGAGCCCCAAGTTTCAGTAGTTTGGCCAAATTTATAGGGCAAAAGTTGACCTAACAGGGCAGGTTACAGCAAAAAAATGAAGATTTTACTTCACCAACACCTAGGAAAGAGCAAGATGAATTTTAAAAGCTGAAATTTGCTGAAGTGCACCATCAAAGGAGGTCTGTTCCAGTTTTGGGGATACATCAAAGAGGAGAGGGTCCCAAAACCCTACCTATTTTAACCAATAGTGGCTCATCCATCAGAAGACCAGTTACAACTTTCCTCTAGTACTCATTGCAGTCATCAAAAGGTTCAAAGAGTGAACAAGTGTTAGAGTTAGTTAAAACAGTAGTTAAATTAGGGTTTTTGACCTAATTTTGCAAAAAAAATTAATTTTATCTATTTTTAGTAAAACAGATCCAATTTTTTAGGATCTGAATATTTTTGTAAAGGATATAAAGCCTAAGACTTATGTTATAGAAAAGGTTCGACTTCAAGGACTTGTAGACCATTAATATTTTCCAACTTCTCAAATTGCTCATGAGCTAATATAAGCTCTTTTGCTATCATATGTTCAGCTTCCATTTCTTGTATATTTTGTGCTTATGCTTGAATGTGTTATTCAAGTTTATTCAGGTTAATTGATGTCTGATAGCTGTCATCCTATTGGCATATTGATGATTTTAATTATAAGTAATTTCCTTGTTATGATCAACCATTTATATATATCTATTTTATGTATGAATCTACCAACATGATAAGTTCTCCATCTTTGCACCATATTATCAAACCTCTGAACAGTGGTAGTTAGAAGCCTTATCCCTGATTGAGTTTCATGCATGTCTTTAGAGTGTGAGGTCTTGTAGGTCACCTGACTTGATCCACTTAGAAAACCATAAAGACATTTAATTTACCAGGCATCCTCGAGCTGCAACCTAGAGGAGTTTCCTGGAGTGATAACAGACCGGTAATTAGATGATGGACTACTATGTTTGACCTCGACACCTCTATTCACATAGTAGGACATGTACTCATAGCGGTTTGTGTAGAAGAATTTCCAGATTGGTGGCATTCCACATATGCTACCTCCTTGATCGTGCCAGTGTTCATGAGATTTCAGCTCTCGTGACTTGATTCTAGTGTATGTCATATATCTTCATCTTTCATGGATATATTGATCCTTTGTATATCTTCATCATTGAGATTCTGATTTATTATATATTATATGTGGCGATGACCACACATGTCACATTTTGTATATCATGCCTATTCATGGCCATTGTACTCTTATGTATCCAGGACTGCTATAGGTATTTGCAGTCATATGCAGAGATTGATTATTGTACTATACTGATGGATGGCTGGTTCTTCCACCTGGTTCTTGATCACTCCACTTCTGGGATGGATTTATAATGTATTTCAACCATCATGTTACCCCTCTGATCTCACACATTAGGGGGCATCTATTATAGCTGATTTTACCACACATGGTTGATCACACTTTTATGGCCTTCCCTGTCTCTCTGCAGACTCTTTGGACCCCATGGACTATTATTGTACCGTTGATGTTTCCAAGATCATCCCTAAAAACACCTATTATTTGTTGTACACGACTTTTAATCCCTTTCTCATGTATATACATGGATATTACCCTTAAACCCGCATACATCGGGATGTGTGCATAAGTCCAAATATTTTTGGAGTTTTCTGTGAGGTGGACCCGAGTCACTTGTCTCTTGGCCTTCCATATGCCTCGAGATCACTTGGATTTGACCTTCCATTACCCCATTAAAGCACTATATAAGAAACCCCTTGGATATATTGAAGAGGGAGAAATTGAATAGCAAGAAAACTATAGTCCATTGTTGTCGTAGCTTGCTTGTAGTTGAGTCTGCATCCCTTTGTCCCTTGGAGCACTTAGTGCTCTTCCCAAGATTTCCTTTTCTTGTGATCTTGCTATTGAGAGATGGAGGATTGAGGTGGTGGAGGCCCATGTGGAGAACTCAGTTTCTCCGGTTCATAGACATTCCGACAAATGTTGTCACTTTTGTAATCTCTGATTTTATTAATAGAAATATATTTTCTATCCAATGATGTGCATTTGAATCAATATTGAATCCATGGATGTGTTTAATTTCTTATGCATTATTGATTATATATGCTAGAGTAGGCCTAACACTATATTCTATAGCATTCTTTCCTTGTTTACTATTGTTGAGAGTAAATTGCTAAAGCAAGAGGGATTGGAAAAATCTCAACGGGGATCTACTTCAACCGTCTGGAATAAGGTATGATTTGAGATCCTTTAGTGTTAGATGTTTAATTTCTCTTGCATATTGGGATGGGATTGATTTCTATAGTTTCTCTATCTGTTGTGGTACACCCCAAGCCATAGGAATTTTTCTTCGTAATAGATGGGAAATCCAACTGCCCCCTCTTGGGAATAATATACCCGCACATCCGCATATACACCTCAGTCAACAGCCTAGGAGTGTGATAGTCAAATGATGGATTCATGGAAAAAAACCTCTAAAAAAATAAACAAGAAATCTCTAAATAAAAAGGGTAACAATAAATCCATAAAAAAATGATGAACCACCTAATGCATCTAGGTGACCCTAGTAAAGAATATACATAAATAAAAGAGGAAAACTAATGTGTTTCCCATCAGTTATTGAGTGCATTATGGTCTTAAAAAATAGTGATAGGAATCTAACCTCATCTACATTAAAAGAATCAATTTGCATCTTTCCCACACGAAATTGAAAGTCACCAAGATCAATGATGCCATTGGCGATATATCTTTGATAGTAGACAAGTTAACTCGTTGAAACAAATGTTGTTGGGATATCAAGCAAATAGGGAAAATCCTCCCCTCTCCTTAATAGGCCAATGATGAAGTATAGATCCTACTCACTGGGTTGGACCCACTGACTAAGACCAATATAGAATGTGTGTCTATCATGGTCCCAACAATGGATGAACTCTCACAATATGAGGAGTTCCCATTGAGGGATGTAGCATCCTAATAGAAATTTATTAGGATTAAAAACATGAACAAGTATTATGTATAATATATGATGGGGTGAGGGTACAATTCCCTCTCCCTCTCTCATTTCTCTCAATCATGCTAGAAGTTGTAGGGATCAACATGAGGTTGGTGTTGCTGAGGTGAATCTCGTTCCTCACATATTTGATACACGTATAACATCAATGAATATAAAAAATAGGTATAAAAAATATTTAAATATTTCATTAAATGACAAATATATTTATTAACATCAAATAACAAAAAAAATCTCAAAATAAATACATTTGATAAGCAGTGCACTTGAATAAGCAGAATTCACTACACCTAGTGTGCTTCAAACCAACAATAACTGCAAATGGTGCTCTATGATACACAAATAACTACTAACACTGCATAAATATACATAAGCATACCACCAAGCATAATAATATGTTTACATATTATTGCTTCTTTGGTGCATTGATATCCAATCAATGCACTACCAACGTGTTGGAGTAGGGCCCCACAGCTACAGGAAAAGCTGCTATATCGGAAGAAGAGAGTCAAAGGAAATAGTACCCGAACGGCCGAGAAGAGAGAGCTCAACCACTGCACTTAAGGAAGTGGCAAAGATAGGAGGGCTCAGCTACCCTCATAAAGGAAAAGGAGCAACGGGCCGAGGTATTGAAGACAAAGGACAGAAGAGGACTGTAGAGGAAGCGGCGCCCATACCCACGATCAGCACCGAGTAGCATGGAAGACTGCAGGAAGCTGTGGTGTGACGGTAAGCGGCAGCCCATGGTACAGATGCGCCTACTGTCACAGTTAGGTTTTTTGGGTTGCTGTTGGGAAAGGACCACAGTGTTGTAACAGGGCGAGACCTTCAAGCCGCCTATATAAGCATGTATTTTGTATTGTAAAAGGTTAGACAGTTGGGTAGCTATTCAGACAATTAGCTAGCTAGTCAGAGAGTCAATTAGTCAGTTAGCTCATAGTCAGTTGTATTGTAAGACATTGAGAGGGAGTCGAGCTCTGGTTCTGTTATTCAGTCTGTAGTTATCTTACTGTAACCAGTCGCTGGCTCCTTGAGCATGAATGTAACAATCCGCAGGGATTGAGAGAGAGAGGAAGAGTATATTGTAAGAAGGCAATATAAGAAGAAGAAGAGATCTAAGAGAGAAGGGCTCCCGGTTGTGTGTGTGGAGTTTCCCAAAAGATCTTAGGCTGCATAATAGGTTGCAGTGGAACTGTGTTTACTCTCTCAAGATATAATATAAAAACCAGTTCCCGTGGACCTAGCTTCCCCCCTGGAAGTGAACCACAGAAAACCCGTTTGTTGTGCGACTATTCATGTGATTGTGTTTTACCTGTTTGCTATCTGTTATCTGTTACATGAATGTTGCTTATCAGTTGATGAATGTATGTATGTTATGCTTCAGTTTATAACACATAGAAGGTTAACCGCAAGTTGAATGTATCAAGTAGCCTGTATATGAGTTTATCAGTGCTTTATTCATGATAGTTGATAGTTACAGCGTTAAGTGACTCCGGTATATGAGTTCCGCGAGTTCAGTGTAGTTGATGTTAGCATGTTAAACTGCAGAGGGCTAAGTGAAGTGGTTTAACACCCTGGTGAAGGTTAATAGAGTTATTAGACCCAGGAGGGAGGTCGCAGGACCTTGAGAGTTGATATGCATATTGAGCCTCATTATAAGACATATTACAGAGTAGAAAGGCGATATCGCATCGTCCGGGGAGCTACGGTGTGAGATATCGCAGGGAAGGAGCTCAGCAGAAGAGTAAGTTTGTGCATCGCCATAGAAGCTACGATGCAATAAGAGTCCACTCCCTATCAGCGCCAGCTAGAAGGAGAGATCGTCCTCGTAGAGAGATCCCACTGGCTAAGAAGAGTCGTGAGACCCTAGGATGCTACAGAACCCAGTTGAAGACATCTGAGTCTTCAGCCACCCCATCTAAGATCACTTCGGGTGAGACTTCAGGCCTCTCTGTGGTCTGTCACCGAAAGGGCCAATGAGATAGGGGTTTTGTTGGTACAATAAAGTAAACCCGGGTCTGCCCAGTAAGAACCAACAAATGGTTCTGTTTCTGGATTTGAACAAATTAAAGAGCTAATGTTCTATTAGCATCCTACTAAAGAAGAACTCAACCAGTGGGTTGGGTCAAAGGAAAGAGAATTTGCTGCGACAGAAAACAAGAGTCCTAGGCTCAGTACAGAGGACTGGTGACAAAAACATATCTTCACAGATCTGCATGAGATATTTTTTGCGACCTATGCAAACGAGCTGTATGACTGGTTATCAAAGTTGACTGATAAGAATATATTCAAGAAGAAAAGAAACATTGTCTGGACACCGGAGCTGATTCAGACTGTGAGGAGCATAGACAATCCCATTTCACAAGCAGTATACTTTTGGCTTGCAAGTTTGCTGGAAGGATTCATTACCGAGTTTGCAATTGATCAAAGAAAAAGTTTCAGTGAAGCCGAGAGGTACTTCTTCAAAGGATATCACGGTAAGTACTTGAACTCTTTAAATTCGTCTATTAAGATGTTATTACATGAAAAAGGAGTAATGGATATATTCTCAGATGAATAAGTTCAGTAAGTGTAATGTCACAAGAGTTTGAGAGTGATTTTGATGAAATTGGATGTACACGTAGTGGTAAGAAATATAAAGTAGATTTCAGATCTTCCTTCGTAGAAGACAGTTCAGACCATACTAGAGAACAGAGCCAAAGTGATACAGAAAGACCAGTAGGGGGTATCCCTTACCACCCTTATACCCCACAGAAAATGACCAGGACTCAGAACAATCCCGCAGGAACTACATCTAGTAGTTCACACACAGTACACACTATAGTTACACCGCCAAGTGGTAGTAACACAGCAAATCAGAACCCACCACGTAGAAATAGAATGGGGGACGACATGAAGTTACCTACCTTTAAGGGTACATGGGCAGAAGACCCGGAACAACATTGGTTCCTATGTGAAGCCGTATGGACCATTAAACAGATCCAGGATGATAATACTAAACTTGTCCAGTTGTCCTCTACACTTAGAGACAGAGCCTTAACATGGTATATGAAGTATACAATAGTGCAGCCCAGAATGCTCATACAAGTCAGGACCGCCATGATCAAAGAATTTAAGAAACCTAAGTTTGAGTCACAGTGTATAACAAAGCTTAAAGACATTAAACAGTTACCTACAGAGTCCGTATGGGACTTTGATAAAAAATTCAAAGCTCTTATAGACCAGGTTATCTTTGAGTTTGTGCCAGAGCAGCATAAGGAATGGTTCATCACAGCAATGCTCCCGCATATCAGACTTCCCCTCATGCAACAGAGAATCCGTACATAGGATGAAGCGTTGGAGATGGCAATGAATTTAGAGGCTTCACCTCTAGCTGAGACTAGTACAGGTATGACAAACCTACAGAACCAGTTAGCCAATATCATGTTACAGCTACATGAGATTAAGAAAGGGAAAGAAGTTGCACAAGAACTATGGTGTATAAAGTGTAAAGGATAGGGCCATACTAAAGATAATTGTCTAGTATTTGTTGAATATTTAGCAAGTGGGGCTCTGAACCCCTTAATACAGACCCAAGGGCCATGGTGTGAACTCTGCAAAACAAGAGGTCATAGACCATAGGAATGCCCTTTACTTTAGAAGTATGTACAAACCCCTAAGAACTTATATTGTAACTTCTGCAAGTCAGTAGGTCATGATGAACATAATTGCCGAGATTATGATCTCATGATAGAGAGAAAGCATGACTTGTACAGAGTCCAGTTAGAGACACCAGGTCCAACAGCAGGACTACAGCATGAAACGGCTCATGATGGCCATGGTGGAGGATTCAGAGGACGAGGCTGTGGAGGAGGCTTTGGCCGTGGCCGTGGACCAATCACTTGTTACAATTGTGGAATTGTAGGACATTATGCTAGGGACTGTCAGAACCCTACTACGACATGTAAGTATTGCAAGTCCTATGATCACCCTATAGAAGAGTGTTCGATCTTGATAGCCAAGATTAGGGATCCTAAGCCAGCAGTAAACCAGAACATTCAGCTTATTGTTGCTGAGTAGAAAAAACTAGAACCCAGAGTCCATATAGTGACTCGCAGTGGTGCTTCTGCTAGTAGGACATCGCACGATGCAGAAAAGAATATAGGTCCAGAGTGGGTGCACAAAGCAACTAATAAATCAACACCACTTGACCTGCAGAAGAAAAAAGAAATGTTTCAGCAAGCAAAAACTTTCTTTACTGAACCTACATCATCGGGATCGTAGGTACTGCCTTGTAGGGGCGTACCATAGCAAACACTTTGTGGCGTTAGTCCTGTGCAGATATCACAGGCTACAACATCTGGAAGGTGCGAAGAGGATGAGTTGACAGGAAGTGTACAATCCTTCCTGCGGAGCTGCTTGAAACTTGTATGAAATGAGAAAGCCATCAGAGAGCTTCAGTGCATCATAGATCAGTGTCAGCCATCTTCTTCCATGAACAGTGCGCAGCGGGCTGTTCATAATATTATGGGCCATACAAGAACAGAAAGAGAGATGAGACTCATAGTGCAAATTGGAGAATTTGAAATGGATGAGGTAATCCTAGATTTAGGATCAGAGGTAAATGTTCTGACTAAGCAGACATGGGAACAAATGGGTAACCCTAAGTTAGCAAGATCACCTATCCATCTGCGACTAGCCAATCAGCAGAGGGTATCACCACTGGGTCGATTACCGCAAGTACCAGTTGATATTGATGGAGTTCACAGCTTTGCAAACTTTGAAGTCATAGAAATCACTGGCGATAGCAGAACGTACCCAGCTTTTCTAGGTATTGATTGGGTAATCGATAACATGGCTGTTATCGACTTAAAGAAAAGACAAATGACCTTTGAGGATAATCAGATCCTGGTCATCGCACTATTGGATCCTTTCCAGGGTCCTCGCTACATTCAACCTATCAGAGCAGAGGAGGAGGTGCGCAACATGGAAAGCCTTTATCAGATGACTGCTAATCAGAGTGATTACATCAACCCTACCACAAAAGGAAATATCAGTTGGCGATGCAACATCTCATGCGCATCAGATTCGGAGGTTGGTTTAGAAAATTGGCAGAATAGACTTTATGAAGTTTCAGCTCACAGAGTAATTTTATGACTAAGTCACTGCGATGGATCGGCGCAGAGATTATTGACATTCCATCGTTTCACAGCTTAGTGGATGTCAATGACTTCTTACAGTAGTTTGAGCAAGAAATTCCTCAGGAGCAGAGGATGACAACTATGGACCTTGCAGTAAAAGCCACACCTGCAAGATGGTGGCATGCACATAAAGAACATATCGCATCATGGGACGATCTTAAAATACTGATGGCGATCATATTTTCTAATGACAAGGAGCCTTTACAGCATAAATACACAGGAGAGAGTGCCCCCAGGTCACATATTCATATTTACGAACAGAGTTGGTCGGATATTCTAGAGGATGAATGGGTTCACCTATTCATTCACACTTTAGATACAATTCCAAGGAATTGGTACACTGAGACAGAGTTGCGCAGAGGAACCATCACATGGCCACTTATGATAGACATCTTCCTACTCACTTTCACTTTTGAATCTGAGTATCCAAGCATTGATCAGGCTCTAGATGTAATGAAGACTAAGATATTTGACGACTGTACCCTATCAGTGCCTGCTCAACCTGATTGGGCCAGACAGTTGGAACATGCACTAGAATGTTACAACTTCGTAGCAAAGCCAAATGATGAGGATAAGAATCCTTGTAGTGTCAACATTTCTGAGTCAGAAGGGACTCGCAACGTTGATGGACCGAGACTAGAAATTCCCGCTATCACAGAACCTATCAAGATTAAAAAGATCAATATTGGCACAGAAACAAAACCCAAGTTTTCCTCTATTGGATACTATTGGGATGATGAAACAGTAGGACACATCATAGATCTCTTACATGAATATCATGACCTATTTCCCACTAAGTTCACAGAGATGAAGGGAATAGTAGGAGATTTGGGAGTCATGCGCATACCATTGAAAGAGGATGCTAGGCCAGTTAAGTAGCATCCATACAGATTGAATCATTGCTATAAAGAAAAAGTTAAGGATGAAATTGATAAGATGCTAGCAGCAGGCATCATTGAGCCTATAGAAGAGAGCGAATGGGTTAGTCCCATGGTCATGCAAGAAAAGAAAACCAAAGGAGAAATCAGGATTTGTGTCGATTTGCGCAAACTCAACGACGCATCACTTCATGACCCATTTCTGACACCTTTTACTGATGAAGTTTTAGACAATGTGGGAGGACAAGAGGTCTACTCCTTCACTGATGGATTTTCAGGCTATCACCAGATCAGAATCCATTCAGAGGATCAACATAATACCACTTTTGCGACAGAATGGGGCTCATTCTAGTACATGGTAATGCCCTTTGGTCTTAAAAATGCACCAGCTATCTTTTCTAGAGTAGTAGTTGTTGTATTTAAGGAATACATCCATAAATTCTTAGAAGTCTATTTTGATGATTGGACTGTATTTGGATTAATCGACAAGCATATAGGAGATTTAAGGCTCATGTTAGAGAAATGTAGGCAATATCATATTTCTCTTAACTTGAAGAAATGTATATTCTGTGCGACATTTGGTATTATGTTGGGTCATATTGTTTGCAGACAAGGCTTGATGGTAGATCCTGCAAAGATTGCCATCATTGTTAATCTTCCAGCACCCAACTTAGTCAAGCAATTGAGGACTATGCTCGGTCATACCAGGTACTATAGAAAATTCATCAAAGGTTATGCAAAGATCACAACACCTATGGAAAAGTTGTTAAAGAAAGAAGTGAAATTCCTATGGAATGAGGAATGCCAGCAAAGTTTAGACACACTTAAAGAGAAGATGGTTACAACACCGATCTTAGTATTCCTAGATTGGAACAAGCCATTTCATGTACATGTGGATGCATTTGGAATCACACTGGGGATCGTCTTAACCCAGCCAGGAGAAGGGGGTATCAATCACTCTATCGCGTACTCAAGCAGGAATCTATCTACCGTGGAAAAGAACTACACCACTACAAAAAGAGAAGGATTAGCTATGGTGTATGCTCTACAGAAGTTCAGGCACTACCTGTTGGGTGCCCCATTCAAGATGTTCACTGACCATTCTTCTTTAAAGTACTTGGTCAATAAACCAGTATTAGGAGGAAGGATCTGTAGATGGTTACTCTTATTTCAGGAGTATGATTTTGAAATTATTGTAAAACCAGGAAAATTAAATGCCGGACCTAATCATCTGTCGTGGATAGATTCAAGCGAAGAACCAAGTAATTTAAAGGACAAATTGCCAGATGTGCAATTGTTTTCTATCTAGATCGCAGATGAGTATTACGCTGATGTTATTCACTTTCTCACTACAGGGTGGGCACCTGTTGAGTTTACTAAACAGCAGAAGAAACAGTTAGTTGTTAAAGAAGCAGACTTCACTTTGATCGCAGGACATTTATATAAGTTAGGTCCAGATGAAGTCTTGCGCATATACGTTATGCCGCATGAAAAAGAGGCCATTATCAGAGAAGCACATTCAGGTGCCACAGGAGGTCATTTCGTAGGAAAGCCAACTGCTCAGAAAATCCTAGCTGCAGGATTATGGTGGCCTACTTTGTATAAAGACACTAAGGAGTTTTGCAGATGCTATGATATCTTCCAGAGGGTAGGAAAACCTTCACGGAGAGATGAAATGCCACTGCGACCATAGATTACGTTGTGGGCATTTGACAAGTGGGCTATAGATTTTGTGGGTCCTATCAACCCAACTGGGAAACGAACTGGTGGGAGATACATCATCACAGGAATAGAATACCTCACCAGGTGGGAAGAGGCAAAAGCAGTAAGGAATTGTGATGCTGCTACAGCTGCACAGTTCATTTTTGAAAACATCATAAGTAGATTTGGATGTCTAGTAATCTTGATGAGTGATCAAGGCACACATTTTCTGAACCACACTATTGAGGCCTTGATGGAGGAATTTCAAATCTAGCACCATAAAAGCACTCCCTACCATCCTCAAGCTAATGGTACGGTGGAGGCCTTTAACAAGATTCTATAAAATGCCCTTACTAAGATCTGTAACAGCCAAAGAAATGATTGGGACCTCAAGGTTAATACTGTATTATGGGCTTATAGGACTACATGCAAGAAACTTATAGGACACACACCTTTCAGCTTGGTGTATGGACAAGAGGCTGTTATGCCTATGGAATATATTATTTCCAGTTTAAGAGTTTCTCAAATTACCAAGATGGATGATACAAATACAATGAATGAAATACTAGCGTAGCTGCTTGCCTTAGAAGAAGACAGATTCATCGTAGGATTTCATTAGAAAGTACAGAAGGCACGAGAGAAAGCTTGGCATGATAGGCACATCAAGAGAAAGATTTTTCAGACAAGAGACTTCATGCTCCTCTATGACAATAAGTTTGTTAAGTTTCCAGGGAAGTTCAAGACGCATTGGTTAGGGCCATATCAGGTTCAGCAAGTTACAAATGGAGGTGCCGTTCAGCTCAGTAAACTGAACGGGGAGCTTCTTCCCACTTTGATTAATGGTAGTAGACTTAAGATTTATAGTGATAGCCACTCCACCTCCCAGCCCTAACTTAGATAGTTTATCGAGTGCAGATGTCCAATGTAGTTGAAAGGAGGCATCACACCGGTAATTAGTCTACACCCAAAAAAAAAAAGTACTAAGTATGAGGAATCACATCAAAAAAGTGTATGTTGCGCAAGTCATAGGATGCTTGCGGAGTTTTTGAACGTTGCGGCGTTCATGCCAACACTTTGGTTTGAGACAATGCAGTGTGGAATCGCAGCGATGCGATGTTCCCCGTGCCACGTAGATTATTTTGAAAAGAGGCAGAGGGATAGTCACTTCGCCTTCTGACAAGCAGTTAATCCAGATACGACAACTATACGTTGCCCTAGATTTGGAAACAATATAATGATTTGTCCATATTTGATAAATCTTCGACGATACTGGTGCCTGCACGCAAGTTTCAAGGGAAATTTGATCGGATTTTCAGCAATTAATGAGGATCGAAACGACGGGTGTTGTCTTGTCCATGCAATTAATACCACCGAAGGGTCTAGCCAAATGATCGTTGCTTCAAATACTATCACCTTCATTATAAATTCAGAGATCATTCATTCAGAAGGGTTACTTTTGTGATTTCTGAGAGTATAGAGCAATTTGCAAGAGTTTCCCCTGTGAAGAGATACTGCAGTTACAGAGTGCTGGTTTTCCCCAATTTCGCAGCCATTTCCAGTTCAGAGTATTGCACCGAGTGGTTTATGTCTGAGAGAGAACCTTTAGATGACATTGTGCAAAGATTACAGCGTGGTGGCCTCGTGTCTGTTATGACGACGCTGCCCAGGGTTGTGAAATTAGGTACATCATAGGTCAGACAGCCGCCAAGGATGAGGAGTCAATCTCAGATAGTAGAAGAGTCCAGCCCAGAGTAGAAAAGAAGAAAGACGAGAAGATCACTGAAGATAAGAAAATAGAGCAGAAGAATGAGGAGAAGAAATATACCGACAAAAAGAAAGAGGAAGAAGGTAAAAATGAGAAACAGAAGGCAATGGGAGAAGGAAGATGACCTATCTCATCAGCTAAGAGAAGAACAAGCGATTGCAGTGGAAAAGAAATGAAAATATGAAGATCATACGCAGCGTGAATACTTGGAGCGATTTGTTGAGAAGAAAAGTAAAAGGGGAAAACAAATCGGACAAGCAGAGCTTCAGCATGCAGAAAAGGGCTTGTTCTTAGAATGGAATTCATGGTTTGTATAGCTTCTGTATGGAAGGATCCAGACTGAATAAAATGTTTGAGAACGCTGGAAGATACAGATTTATATTTTCCTCATGATACAAGTTCTTACCTAGATAAAGAGGGAAGGAAAGATAAGAGAGACCTACGAACTAAGTTTGCAGAAGACTCCGTCATTAGTCAAGCTATGCTTGAAATGGCACAAGAGTGTGTCAAGGTTATGAATAAAGAAGTCACAGGACTTCGTGAGAGAATTACAAGGACTTCGTAGGAAGCCAAGGAGAAGCTACAGCAAGAGAAACTAGTTGTTAGTGGCTTAGAGACGAGCCACAAGTAAGTGTTAGGGGACTGTTGGAGCAGGGCCCCGCAGCTACAGGAAAAGCTTCTATATTGGAAGAAGAGATTCAAAGGAAATAGTACCCGAGCAGCCGAGAAGAGAGAGCTCAACCACTGCACTTAAGGCAGCGGCGAAGACAGGAGGGCTCAGCTACCCTCATAAAGGAAAAGGAGAAATGGGTCGAGGTATTGAAGACAAAGGATAGAAGAGGACTATAGAGGAAGCGGTGCCCATACCCATGATCAGCGCTGGGAAGTGTGGAAGACTGCAGGAAACTGTGGTGTGACGGTAAGCAGCAGCCCACGGTACAGATGCGCCAACTGTCACAGTTAGGGTTTTTGGGTTACTGTTGGGAAAGGCCCACGGTGTTGTAATAGGGCGAGACCTTTGAGCCGCATATATAAGCATGTATTTTGAATTGTAAAAGTTTAGACAGTTGGGTAGCTATTCAGACAATTAGCTAGCTAGTCAGAGAGTCAGTTAGTCTGTTAGCTCATAGTCAGTTGTATTGTAAGACATTGAGAGGGAGTCAAGCTCTGGTTCTATTATTCAGTCTGTAGTTATCTTACTGTAACCAGTAGCTGGCTCCTTGAGCATGAATGTAACAATCTGCAGGGATTGAGAGAGAGAGGAAGACTATATTGTAAGAAGGAAATATAAGAAGAAGAAGAGATCTAAGAGAGAAGGGCTCCCGGTTGTGTGTGTGGAGTTTCCCAGAAGATCTCAGGCTGCATAATAGGTTGCAGCAGAACTATGTTTACTCTCTCAAGATATAATATAAAAACCAGTTCCCGTGGACGTAGCTTCCCCCCTGGAAGTGAACCACGTAAAACCTGTGTGTTGTGCGACTGTTCATGTGATTGTGTTTTACCTGTTTGCTATCTGTTATCTGTTACATGAATGTTTCTTATCAGTTGATGAATGTATGTATGTTATGCTTCAGTTTATAGCACATAGAAGGTTAAACACAAGTTGAATGTATCAAGTAGCTTGTATATGAGTTTATCAGTGCTTGATTCATGATATTTGACAGTTACAGTGTTAAGTGACTCCGGTATATGAGTTCCACGAGTTCAGTGTAGTTGATGTTAGCGTGTTAAATTGTAGAGGGCCGAGTGAAGTGGTTTAACACCCTGGTGAAGGTTAACAGAGTTATTAGACCCAGGAGGGAGGTCACATGACCTTGAGAGTTGATACGCATATTGAGCCTCATTATAGGACATATTACAGAGTATAAAGGCAATATCGCATCGTCCAGGGAGCTGTGGTGTGAGATATCACAGGGAAGGAGATCAGAAGAATAGTAAGTTTGTGCATCACCATAGAAGCTGCGATGTGATAAGAGTCCGCTCCCTGTCAGCACCAGCTAGAAGGAGAGATCGTCCTCATAGAGAGATCCCGTTGGCTAAGAAGAGTTGCAAGACCCTAGGATGCTACAGAACCCAGTTGAAGACATCTGAGTCTTCAACCACCCCATCTAAGATCACTTCGGGTGAGACTTCAGGCCGCTCTGTGGTCTCTCGCCAAAAGGGCCAGTGAGCTAGGGGTTTTGTTGGTACAGTAAAGTAAACCCAAGTCTGCCCAGTCAGAACCAACACAACGGTGCCCTGGTAAGGACTATAAGCACCATCAAACATGTTTATTTTGTCGTTAATTAAAATAGGGGTGTCCAATGCACCAAACACATGTTACCACATCGATGCATTGTTAACTTTTTTATTTTTAACAGTGCATTCATTACATGTCAGAGCATCGAGAATACAGTGTGTTATCCTGTATTGAATGCACTGTGAAACTTTCTTTATTTTTTTTAAAATAATTTTTTTCAATGTGTTTATGCGGTAATAAAACATAGAAGCACTGCCACCATGGTGCTCCTATCACACATCAAAACAACGATATGACAGATTGTAATGTTTACCTTAGCGAATTGTAGAAAGTTTGGTAGTTTTGTTATGTATTTACAGTGCACTTAGGACATGCCAACGCACCAATGTAAGGTGCAATGAGTTTTTTTAACGCAACAGATTTAGGCATGTTAGCACACTACGATGCGGTGTGGTTATTTGAGGAATTGTGATTGGCTAAATTATGATTTAAAAATTTGAATCGATGATGGAATTGAGGATTCCAATCCTATTCATCTTTCCCATTAGGACAAATGGACACGAATAATTGAGAATCCAATCGACTAACATCTCTGGTCAAACCTCCAAAATGAGCTACTACTTACTAGAGGAGGTCAGGTGGGGTGAACCCCAAAGAAAGCATACAAGGAAGGAGAGAAGTATAGGAGTGATAAATCTAAGAACTTGTTTCTCTCTTTATTATGATTTCTCAATAAGAGAAAGTTGGGTGGGGATATGCACACTAGTTTAATTTTAATGGATTTTTTAATTAGCATGTTTGGTGTGCTACGGAAATAATAGTGCACCATCATATTGGGGTATTTTTTGGGCACCGTAATACAATAAATGGTTTTTTAATTAAGGTGATCGATACATTAGGAATGTAAGTGCATCGACCTATGGTGCATTTTATTTAATATGTGCACTAGTTTACATTTGAAGGTTTTAATTAAGGTGTTTGGTGCACTATGAAAATAATATCGTCCCTCATGGTGGGGTTTTTTTCCTACATGATAATACAATAAAATGTTTTTTTAATGATCGTGGTCAGTGCACTTAGACATGCCAGTGCACCAGGTTGCAGTGCAGGTTATTTGATATGCACAACATTTTACATATAATGTTATTTTAATTAAGTTGTTCGATGCACTATGAAAATAAAAGCACATTGTCATAATGGGGAATTTTTCCTATTTGGCTGGTACAACTAATGGTGCACCTTGTAAAATTTACAGTGTACACTGTCACATTGTGTGAGCTGAATGGATCAAATGCACTATGCATAATTGTTTTTTTTTTAAAGATGGAAATTTAAGGGTGAATTTTAAAAATTAATTTGTTAAAAATTTAAATTGTGAGGTAATAATCAATTTTCCTGGACTCTTTCTCGTCGAGGAGACATCGTGGAAATGTATGGAAATTTTGAAAATTTTCCCACCATTTGGAAAAGTTTAAATTGTATCCAGGAGACAGTGGGAATGAGCAATGTGTCCACATGGAGCAAAAATGCCATAGCATCTAAGGAGGTGATGTATGGTGCTAGTGTTGTAGGGATTATAATCACTAAAGAAGGAAAATTTGTTTTTACCATGAGATAATTTTTTTATAAAACCCTAATGAAATGCTCCCAAATTGTGGATGCACCAGCAGTGTTTATATATAAACTGCATCAGAAATAAAATTTTGAAATAAAATATGATTAGTGTTTTTTTAATTTTTGATTGTTTTCCCTAACACGGTGCATATGTTTTAATCATGCACCAGTGTTTTCTATTACCACCTAAGTTGTAATTAATGTAACAATTCAGTTGATTCATTCAAGAATGAACAAGTGAGTTGTTCACAATCAGAAGTTCAGAAGTCCATGCAGGCCAATTTTGGTCCTTTTCAAAATTTTGCATGTTCATACGTGGTTCATACCCCTCAAACAAATTGTAAAATTTGATGTAGCATGATGATGTATTGTAATAGATTCATATTTCCTAGGATTTATGCCTCAATGCATTACTCCATAGTGATCTGTCATTGTTAATTATATGTTTCTTTTCAACGACGCATAATTTTTGAGTTTTTCACTCAAACCTCCAAAGTTGGAGTAATTGTCTTGGTGGTTAGTCCTTATGAGGTTACTAAAGTCTAGGTGTTAATTTATATTACCATGCTAGTCATTGATTTTGATTCATATGAGCATGCACTAATCACCCCTTAGATTTATTTTATTTTTTGCAAATAATGTTTTTCTCGTAAAACGGGTATTTTTTAAATGTTTTAAATGTAAACTATTTTAAAAGTCATAAAAAATGTGGCTAGTGGGACAAAGTTTTCATGGGGGTGCTTGTTTTATAACTTAGAGAAGCCACTATACCCATAAACCAAATTTTGAGAGAAAATGAGTGATTATTTATCACTCAAATGGAATTTCTCTTGAAAAAAAGGCAAAAAACTATGTAGTAATTGAGAAAAATTAGAATGTCATGATTTAGGGAACATGAATGGGACATGTTTTCATTAAGTAGTATTGGTGGAAAATTAATCGGCAATCAAGTATTAGTTAATTTGAATGTGAATCCATATTATTGACATCAAATCCAGCTGAGGCGAGTTAACTCCATCTTCATGAAGGTGCATATCTCCATGAGAGGGGTGCATTAGGTGACTTAGATTTTTATTATTGGATTGGATATTATCCCAAGGAGGGAGAAGGAACCTCATGAGAGGTGGATCCCATCCCATGAGATCCACTCAATCTCAAATCCCTCAATCCTCTCCATTTTCCCCAGTTAACTCCAAGTGTTGAATGCACCCCCCTCTTGCTCTGTTTTGTTATTCAAGAAACCACTATCTCCTTATTTTCTCATGGTAAGAGGATGGAACCATTTCTAAACTGCTGAGCTCATTTGTAATATCATTTTTAATGAATATAAAGGCTTCGGGGGCCCATGGTGTGTTGCACTAGTGTGTGGATGATTATTGTCAATGGAATATGAGGTAACATTGTGCAGGTTTTTCTTCTTTGTTTATTAACTTGTAGACATGTCTGTATTAGAAGGTTT
Source organism: Pseudotsuga menziesii (assembly GCA_001517045.1). Taxonomy (NCBI): domain Eukaryota; kingdom Viridiplantae; phylum Streptophyta; class Pinopsida; order Pinales; family Pinaceae; genus Pseudotsuga; species Pseudotsuga menziesii. Next base: position 33,080 of record LPNX010705579.1, on the reverse strand, counting down.
ATATCAACCCATAGAGAAGGTATTTGAAGCTTAAATTTAATTTTTTATTTATTTACTATTAGAGATCTAGGAGTATCATGCTATAGTTTTCTATATTTGATTCTCTCTTAATCTCTGTTGGTATATCTACTAGTTTTGATCTCGTTTATGCAAGGATGTTTTAGTTGTGCATGTTTCCTACCTTCAAGAGGTAGCCAATGTAGTTTGACTCTCCCCTCCCTTCAAACACTTTTAGGAGTTCATAGTCCCTCCACTTCCCACCATCGGATTCCATAGATCTGTACATTTGGGCTTGAGCCCTTCGTTTCTTCTCTCCTTCATTTTATTAATATCCTTATTTTTGTTACGGTTCTTGCATACTTATTCAAATCGTTTTCTTTTATAGAATATATAAAGGATACTCTGTTTAGGCATACTTTTCTATTAACTAGATGTCGTTCCTCAAGGCTTATCTTTAGTAGATATAGTTTTGTTTAACTACTTGTGCTTATTTTCTATGTTTTAGTAGTTAAAAATTTTATGATTTTAATGTTCCATTTGGCACATTTGGTTCATAATATGTGGTTAGTTTTACTCTTTTAATGAATATGTAAGAGGAAATGTTGTTGGAAAGTCAAAGTCCCAGACCATTCGGGACCTCTTAGAACACCATTCCTTGATCATATTTCAATATATAAACCTTCTAAGCCTTTGGATATGAATCTATAAGGACCAAATGATCCACCTCAAAATATTGTAAATTTAATGATAAAATTAAGTGTTCTACCCATCTCCCAAATCCCATCTTCCTTGGGAGATTTGAATCATTTTCATGGAATGAAATTTTTTATTTATTTTACTAATTTTAGCTTAGTTTTATTATGCTATATTAGAATAGTTATTTTTTCTTCCTTTTTTAAATATAGAGTAACAAAACCACTACACTCTCCTGAAGTACAGTACTACTGAAAAGGCTTTCCTGAGTAGGTGGTATTTGGAAAAGAGATTCATAGTTTAGTAATTAGATAATATTTACATTTCTTACAAGTAGTTCAATTTATTTTGGTTCTTTTTTGCAATAAAACAATCAAATATTGGTACTCATTTCCCGTATGCTCTTTTCCACTGCAAGCTTACCTGATTTGTTGGAACACTAAAAAAGAAACTCGTATAAATTTTATTAATTTCCACACTTAATTAAAATTAACTTCTCTTCTAACTAAAAATATGGTGTCTTTTTTAGATTTGTTGGTTGTGGGAAAATTCTGCAGTGAAGAGGGTACAACTAGGTAGTGGTCGTAGGGATCCATCAGGATACACTCTCATTTGGTGTCAGTTTGGTACATAACCCCACAACTCCAATATATCCCTCTTCTTGTGTGGAAGCACACTCAACAATTCAAACTTATTCCATGTACTTTATAGTATATCAGAACCTACCATCCATCTAATCCACTCATCCATAATAATTAAAAATAACCAACAAGCATTTCAAAACATTCTCTTTTAGCAAACTCCATTTACCCTTTTTTGACACTAGTCTAATTAAATGACATTTTTTTTAAGTGTGCTGAATGAAGTTGTCATTGATGTAAAAGGGGGTTCAATAATGAAAAAGGAATAATGTTGACACAAACCCTGCCAACAAAACTAGCATGATCTCCCTGACCATCGTCCCAGACAGGTTTTACCCCATCTGACAACACCCACAGAGCAGATGAAGTCTCACCCAAGTGTTCGAGGGAGAGTTGACAGAACCAAGTTTTTGCAAAATAGGGGAGAGGACAATGTGACATCACATTAGCAGCTTAGCGCAACATTAACATATCATTTGACTTATGAATTATCATTCTTCAACAAATCGCATCAATCAATCATAACCGTGGTAAACAAATTGATGCGTAAACAAATCCAACAAGATAACATCATTTAAAATAGGGAAACATCGCATCATAGATCCATGTCACAGATTCACATAACATTCGTCATTGAGTCATAGAAAATAGTAAAACAGAAAAGAACATAGTGATTCAGATCAACTTTCGTCTTGTCATATTACCTCCACACAAAATCGCAATTCACAGATCAACAAATATCAGTTTAGATACTTAAATATATTCTTCACTAAGCTTGGATGCTTCACACTTACCCCACATGATATCTAATACTTGCGATTCAACATCTACTTATAGGGTTGCGCCTTTACATTCAAGGACCACTTAGACAACTTCTAACTAATTTTTAACCGATTCTACAAAATAATGACCAATATCCACAAAATATGGTCCAAAACTACAAAAGGTGACACAAAATATATAAAATATTTTATCCTCCACCTTGTGCGCCATATTCCACTTGCACGGTGTCTTTGAGCTTGTGTAGCACTCGCGATGCTGCTCAACTCACTTATCCCAAACCCCTTTCCAACAGGTCCCCAACAAAATCTTGTAGCTTGCCCTTGAGCAATGCTAGCTGGACATGGTGTACTCAGTAATATTGAGCTTGAAATATTCATACTGCTGATTAATCGCCTTGAAATATTCTTTAACTCTGTCCGGTATCTCCTGGCACACCATCACAACATGTGTGATTGGATCCTCAACCATCTTCTCATCGATCTCTTGTTTTCCTTCTTGTGCTGTATATAGCGCAAAGACCGCTTTGATGGACAGATGTGCTCCAATCTCCTAAAACTCATCGAGTTGTGTGGTGCATCATTGTTTCCTTTCTTGCACCTTCACTACCCACTGCTCCAACTCCTTTAGCTCTACTAAATTGGTGATCTGAACCATTTCCTTCAAGGTTTCCAGCTACCCTTCTACTTCCTGCAACTATGTGGTTAGTTGCACTATCTATTCATTCTACACTACGCTTCCACAAAACTATGTGGTCGCATCCGTCACTTTCTTGACCTCCTGCTCCATCTCATCGAGATTTGTTTCTAGATCTTCAATAGCGCTCTTTTGCAATTCTATTTGATTTGGTGGCGTGTTCAGGTGCACTAAAGCCTCGAAAATTCTATTCTCACTCTGCAATTTTTAAATAACAGCCATGAGTTGCTGTGCTCTTGCCACCGCATCCAGTTCCACGGTGCTCTCCAAGACATACTAACAGGAATCTGTAACTGCCTCTTCCAACCTTACCCAATTGTCCCAAATATGTGCCTTCTTAATGACAAGGCGATCTTGTTCCTTCTTTAGCTCTGTAATATATTTGTCCTTGTTTCCCTTCAACTCCTCTTGCACTTTATTTGGTGTTTAAATTTCTTGTGCTTTCTCTTCCAACAACTTCTCCTTTGCTTGTAGCAATTCCTTAACATATTTCTGTGCTTTCTCCTATTTTTCCTGCGACCGCAAGTACTGATCACTGATTTCTTTATGTTTGTCTACCAACTCATTGCATGTGTACCAACGTCTATGTTGACAACACGTTGATATCCAGTGAGATGTCTTGCAACTGCTGCAACGAGGTATTCGATTCCTCTCTTCCAGTGTTAATCGCAGTCGAGGGAATTTGAACATTCCTAACCTACGGCTCAGTGTTGATTGACGTGAACTCCTGCATAGTCGCACTTTCTGGCTCTCTCTTCAATACAATATCATATATTGAATCAAGTTTTTCTATTACCTCTATGAATCCTGCCTACGAATATTTCGTCATTTCCTTTGTTGCTGCATCGGTTGCATATGTGACGGCCTTGACAAGACGGTTCAAATGCACCTCCATTGCTGATGCGGTGGTACTACTCGCACCCTGCTCCATGCGCCTCTTTGTTCTTAATTCGTTGAACATGCGTTCTACTTCTGGGGCTGTAGGTGTCGTCGATGATTCTTGGTATAAATCATGATCACTCTACTGGTCATCCTTGTGCACTGGATCAACAGGTGCATCCAACGGGGGTCCCATCGAGACTTCATCCAAACTAACTGGTTCTCGCCATTCTGCAGGCCAATCCTTAACCATTTCTTCCAACTCTGCATCGAATAATTTGTAAGGTGTCGAAAACCATTACTTTTTTGGGTCGCATTGTGCTTGTACATGAATGGTATGTGGTCTGATTGTGAACCACGCAATCCTCTGATACTTTGTTGCGGATTCCTCAGATAACCTTGGAACTTTCACCACTGCCGCTTGCAGTGCTTCCCAATAGATCCAAAATTGGATCACACAATCCATCAATATTTTAGGTTCCTTCACCCACCATAGATTTTGATATCATGCACCCTTGCATACCTTTGTCACTTCTACATCCATGCCCCGGTAGTCATCTGGATCCATCCAAGCCACTAACGCAATCAAGATGAGCAACCAAATGTATGTGAATGGTCTTTCACCTGCCTGCATTTCCACTATGTCCTCCGCTAACTGGTTCATGAGGAAAAGTGACCAATTCATTTGTACACCTTACACACACTGCTCAGGACATGCAACCACCCCCGAGTTAAATTGGACGGGGTGATTCTTCCTTGCCACTCTGATGACCAAAATCCTTACACCAATGTGCACCACTTGATCATTGATACTGTCGATGCGGTAAGACATCCTGTTATGATCTAAATCATAGCGCTTCTTTAATGTTGCCACAAGCTTCTTGTCGTTGTCATTTCCGCAGAAATATTGCGAGGGGTCTGTCCCATCCTTTGGAATCCCTGATATTTCTGAAATCATCCCCACCATGACCTCAAACGACTTATCTAGCCATAAGAATCCTCCATGAAAGCATGCAAAAATCTGCTTCACACACGCCTTTACTTTGGTCGACTGCCCAAAGTGCGCCATGTTGATCAAACCTAACAATCCAGCTTTGTCCAGCCCATGTGCCCAGTCGTGCAGAATGCGCTCTATCGGTCCACCTTCGACTGCTACCATTGGCACATGAGGTTTATTTGTAACACCCTTGAGTGCGAGCAAGTCATGGTATTCATATTTCATCTACATCAACATAAGAACGATGTCAAAAGTGCATACCATCCCTTGTCGTATCGTCAGCATCCTTATTTGATACTTTTGATTTTTCGTGGGCTTTATTGGCTTCACACCAAGTCAACTGGGGGGTATATACCCAGGGATGTCCTTCACGGACACCCTTGTGAGAGCCGCTGACTAAAAAAATCCCAAACTAGATGGCACCGTCTATGCAGTCTCCTCCACTGCCCTCGTAGATGTTATGGTATGTCTCTTTTGTGGCACTAGAGAGCTAGGCTTCTGACTCTTTTGCTTCTTCTTTGGCATCGATGATGAACCTATCTGCATACTGGTGATCTCTTCCATGATGGTTACTGGTCTAATTGGTGAATCTCATTCACTCGAAATCTATATTGTTTCTGGGTTACTCTACATGCCACGCCAATACCCCACAAGACTTAACAGTCACTCAATCTCACAACACTTAGTAATGCAACTCAGTTCTATAACTCTACAACTCAGCTTAAACTATACAACTCTACAACTCAACTCAAATCTACAACTCTGCAACTCAACTCAACTCTACAACTCTACAACTCAACTCAACTCTACAGAATGGTGTCTTTCAACCGCGTCGAGCCCCTTATTATAGCATCAAGTTGATCCATACTCATCATTACCAAGTAAACACAAGCATAATGACCAAATCCATCATTAACGATCTGAATTCACTGGCGATCCTGTCAATCCAACGGTCGGATCAGCCATAAATGCACGTCACTGCAATAAGCATTTTTAGTTAACTGATTTTAGTTGTCTTAATTTATTGCGGATTTGACTCCATGCGCAGCCTTGAAGCAATCGTAGCATGACCTCCTAATTGTGCTACTGACTCCCACTCTTGCACATCCACTTCTCCTTAGTGTGCCCTCCTTTCATCCATCATCCTACCTATTTTTTTTCATTGCACAGTGCCTCAAGCATTGCGTGGTTCTGGGCCCGTCCTATAGGGCTTCATCTTGCTACCATTCACTAGCTTTGGTAGCATCGCTCCATCTAACTGTTGCAGTTGAACTGCACTGCACCTCCTGAAGTAATGGAATTAAAAAGATATGGACCTAACCAATGCATCTCTAACTTACCTGGATGCTTCATGAACTTGCTGCATATAACAACACCAAATATCCTTATTGAAACTATTTATTATTTATGTGGCGATCATGCCAATACTTTTGTTGATCCTTCTCGATGCGCTGATGAAAACCTGCAACAAAGTGGTCTTCCTCAAGTTGAACTAACTGGTCTAATCGTTCTTCCAGTGCTGCTTCATCATCCATGCTCGTCGCTACAGAAATGCACAGACTCGGAACAATGTACTCCATAGTAATGATTGCCTCTTGCCCGTACACCAACTTGAATGGTGTATGTCTCGTCAATCTCTTGCAAGTGGTGCGATATTCCCACAATACTGTTGGAATCTTCAAGTCCCAGTTATCATGGTTTGCATTGCATACCTTTGTAATCACATGCACCAGTATTTTGTTGAATTCTTCCACTGTCTCGTTTTCCTGTGGATGATATGAGGTACTCTTCTTATGTTGTATCTGTAGCTCCTCCATCAACGCGATTACTGTGTGATTGATGAAGTGGCTTCCTTGGTCGCTCATCAATATTCTTGGAAATCCAAACCGAGTAACAATGTTGTCAAACAGGAACCTTGCTATTGTCGCAATGGTGCAATCAACAACCGGTGCAGCCTCCGCCCATCTTGTTAAATAGTCTATCACTGTAATTATATACCATGCCCCAATTCGNGGAAATTTGAGGTCTAAAATGGGCCTCCTAAGGAAAATAATAAAATAATAGTTAAAATAATAAAATAATAGTTATTAATTTTGGAGGAAGAATGAAAAAGACTACTTTTTGTGTTCATATTTTCGACATATGTCCCTCTATTTTTACTCAAATTATGAGCGAGAGAGCTCGTTGGATGAAGAATTTAATTCCACATCCAATGAGTACCCACACTGTATACTTTTGATAGAACCAACTACCCCAAAAATAATACATACCTAAAAAATGTGTTTAATTCCACATCCAATGAGGACCCACACTGCATACTTTTAACAGACCCAGCTACCCCAAAAACAAGAAATACCTAAAAAAAACGTGACGATGATGTCCTCCTCACATTTTTTAGGTATTTCTTGTTTTTGGGGTAGCTGAGTCCATTAAAAGTATGCAATGTGGGTACTCGTTGGATGCGGAATTAAATTCCACATCCAACGAGATCTCCCGCTTGAAATTTGAGTAAAAACACATGGAGATATGTCAAAAATACAAACAAAAAAGTAGTTTTCTTTTATGACAAATATGTCAATGCAACCATTATGGTTGACTCATTTTATTGAAATTCTATTCTTTCTTGAATTCCAACTCACAAAATTTATTGTTGGCATGTTTTCTTATAAGGTCCATTTTAGACCCCAAATTTCCTCTAATGTCTAGGTGGGTTGATTGGTCTCACAAAGTCCACGACCCATTTATCAAATGGCTACAATGTCACCTAAGGTACTAGCGACATCTCATCCCTCCTTGATGGTTTTCTAGTTAGTTGAGAGACATCACAACTCCTCTCATAGTTTGTCGCATCATTATTAATATTGGGCCACCAAATCCCTACACGAAGCACCTTCCTTGCAGTAGCTCGTCCTCCATAATGTCCACCAGCAACTCTCACATGGGCCTCTGCCAAAATCTGCCCTTGTTTATGCTGTAGGACACATCGCCATAAAATATCATCTGGTCCTAGTTTATATAGCTGCTTGGTGATCAGCTGGAAATCTGAGGCCTTAACCACCAACTACTTCTCCTGACTTGTAGTAAGGTCCTCTTGTATGGTTCCCGTCACAAAAAAATTGAATGATTTGATCATAATAATTGTAGTAGGGATTTCTCCCTTGCTACAGGGCGGGAATGGCTACCTTCCATCTCTAGGATGGAAGGATAGGTTCCTGTATGGAAATGTAAGAAAAATAAATGGACAGAAAGCAAGAAAGAGCTGAAAGACAAGAAACGGTCGGAAGCCCCTCTGCAAACAAGGTTATGGATTAACTCCAGCTACCTGCAAATAACTATTAGAAACACAAAACCTGCAAAAAAAGTTAAAAAAAAAACCTGCAAGCAAATATGGGTTAGAAATAAACTAAGCTACTAAAACAAATACATAAGCAAACAATGGCATGTCTTCTCTTTGGTGCAATGGGCCACCATGCCCTGGCTAGAAGAAGCACCTCTCTCTCTCTCTTGGCTATGGAGGAGCTATGGCTCAATGGAGGAATGAATAGATGAGAGGAGGGATGTGGGTGGCTTGAGAGACAAAGGGTCTCAAGGCATCCATAGGTATAATAATAGTATGCAAGGGAAGAGTTGTTTGAGAGTGACCCCCACCCCTCCTTTTATAGTTTTTTTGGGGATTTTTAGGGTTTTAAGCCCTTGGTCAGGGCTTTAGCCCATTTTTTGGGATTTTATCCCTTTCTGCCCTAACTTTAGCTCCTTTTAGGGTTTTAGGCTCCTTTGAGGGGTTTTAGCCCCTTTTTGGAGGCTTTAGCCCCTAGGAGAGTTATTTAGGCTCCTTTTTGGGGTTTTTAAGCCCTTTTACTCATTTTAAGGCCTTTTTGAGGGTGTGGGGGTCTAATGGGGTGATACGAAGGTTGTGTGTGGGTGTCCTTGGGTGGTGTAGGCCATGTAGAGTTGAGTGAGGGATTTTTTGGGTTAAAATATTGCCCCCTGATGTGTGAGGACAGGAGCTCATCGTATGGATGACAGACATCATAGGATTTGCTGCGAAGAGGTGGTGCTTCTGGGGCTGGGGCATGGTGGCTTTTGGTTTTTGTATTAATATGGTTCCCATCAATGGGTGAGATACAAACAATGTGTGACATTTATATGGGTGAGGCGGGCATCCCCATGCTCATAACAATGTCAAAATAATAATTTGATCTATGCTCTAAAATACAAGATCCGATCATATACAACCAATGATTCATAGTGGTTGCCTCAATGTGAGGATGAATAGAATACTGATATGAAGAACTGCTACATTGGACCCATGGCATTCTCATGGAATGCTATATCTTTATGACAAACGACCTACTGGATCTGGGATGGTACATAGCTGTATGGACTCACTGATTGAGAGTGAGAGTCTCTATGGTACAAGTATGCTGCATCAATCATAAATCTATATAGAAGCACTGTTGGGGCTTCTGAACACTGTCTCCAATGCAACCCGAAAATCACAAGGGACATAACTTGTTTAAGTCCCTCGAATAGAATCATCAATGTGCTAGAGTTAGGTGTCATCCGGGGTCTTTGAACAAATACTACAAAGAACAAACCCTGTACGAATCTCAATGGTGCAATGATGTAGTTGAAGTCGAGCATGTGAGAAACAACCATCCCGAGAGGCACTAAGGACTCCTCTCAAGTGGTCCAAGGAACTCATCAATGATGTTAATGAAACCAAGGTATAGGGACCTTTGAATCTATCCTCTGGAATATGTGTGTTGTCGTCGATAGAGGGAGACCTACCCCTATTCAAGGCAATGATGTTTCCTTGACCAGAAGCGTGAGGGAGATAACTGAAAGGTGTGAGACAATCTGTGGACTGAGCCACTAAATGGTGGGGGGGAGGGGGAGGGAAAGAATTGAACAGGGGCAGAGGGAGTGTGGTAGACTCAAACTTCCTTTGTTCAGAGTATGATGGCAGGGCCGACCAGGAAGCAAATGAAACTAACTCATGGGAATGGGGTCATAGCTATAATACCAGGAATGTCACCGCAGATGGGAAATACATGGGGGAGGTGGACACTTTTGATATTGATGGGATCCAAGGAAGATGTTGAAATATTGTAACTTCAAAGAATATTCTATATGTATTTCTTTGTGGTCCCCGATGGTCCTACCGGGAGAACCACTTGTATTACTTTGTACCCCCGATGCTCCTAATCGGAAGAACTAATAAGAGTCATGAGGCAGTCCCCTCTAATTGTAAAGGTGGGTCATTAGCACCCCGGTGTGGTTACTTGAGCCTACATGTGTAACTCAAGCCTACATGATTAAATCAAGCCTACATGACAGATGAGTTAACTTAAGTGAACGGATGAATATAAATAGAGGTGTAGTGCTCCTCATTTGTAACACACACTCTCACTTGTAGCGCACTTGTGGAGGAGAGAAGTAGCTGGAGAAGGAGGACGATCAGGTTTTTTGATCTCCTTGTTGGTTTTACCTTTTTACCTTTTTGGAGCATATATATTGAGGAAGATTTTGCTGGGTCTTTCCCTTTAGGGTTTTCCCAGGATAAATATGTGTTGTTCTTGTGATACTGTTTCTTTCAGTGATCCTGTTTATATGCTTTTGTTATGAAAAATGAAATGATATACTGATGTCTTAGCTAAGCATATGAAAATTCAACATGGTATTAGAGCTAACCTAAATAGGAAAGCTTTCACAAGCTATAGAAGCTAGGGATTCTTACTTTTTTATTCTCTCCCCACAATCAATCAGCAAAAGAAGGCTAGGCTGACTCTCCATTGAAGGGTGCATCTTTCTGTCGAAGCGGAATTCGATTCCGAGCATTTTCAGTTTTCCGTGTGGGAAATTAGGGCTTCTTACTGAAGAGAAATTTTTGAGTGAGCCTGGAATAATATTTCTCTCCTCATCAAAACTGAATTTTAGAGACCTGGATCAATATTTTTGGTTGGGTGAAACTCTGAGAAAGTCAAACCCTAGTTTGACCCCGAGCTAGAAAAACCCTAAATACTAAAACTGCTACGTTTTGGTACATTCGCTATATACCAATATTGGCGAAGGCTCAAGAGCTAAAAATTTTAGAGACAGAATATAAAATTCTTATGTACATTTTTTCCAAACGTAAGCCTCATATTCGCTATATTTTGGGAGATATGATCCGCCAAAGTTAGGGTTCCAGCCTCCTCCAGAATTCATCCCTAAACAAGACACCTGGGGAAAATTGCTATAGCGTGGGCTACGGAGGTCCAAATTAAATTCCTGAATATTTTCCAGAAATAGCATGGATTTTAATTTCTGTGGTCCTAATTTCAGAACCATAAGATGAAACAATGACACGTGGCAAGCTGTACAACTTCGCTGTTCTGAACAGTCCTGAAACAGGTCACCTTGGGAAAATGATCATAAATCCCAATTGGTTAAACCAATTCTGATGAAAACTGTGGTGTTCGATCAATGACATGCGATTTTACCTCAGTGTGAATTTCCATACATAGAGGAGATTTAATTTCAGATATATAACAGAATCAGTGACACGAATGTCTGCAGAAGAAATTGGAAAATTAGGGCTTCCTATTCCGAGAGCTTTCCTCCACTGTTTTCAGAAAAGGAGTACATTGGACAGCTCCATTTGAAGTGATATATCTTTCTATCCAATCATATCTAAAATATTATAAGTTTTTAAAATTAGGTTTTCTCTGACAAACCCTAGATCAGCCAGCTCCGAAAGCAGAACGGACACCTCAAATCGGTAAGATCTAATCTTTTTCTATTTGAATTTGAGGTTCTCATTTCAAAGTGATAAATCACATCAGCTTGTTGATAAGCTTGGTGAAGTTGACAACTTCCAAGCTTGGAATTATTTGATCTCTCTAAAGAAAAATGAATTGGACACCTACATGAGTAGAGAGGCCCCAGTTCCATACAGAGATGAGGCTCAAAGCCTTACACAAGAAGAACTTGATCAAGGCCAAGAAGATCATTATTGATTCAATCACGGATCAACTTGTACCACAAGTGTCGTCCCTAAAGACACCGAAGATGTTTGATTCCTTGATCAAGCTATTTGAAGATAAGAACATAAATCAGAAGATGGATTTAAGAAAATAGTTGAAGAATGTGAAGATCCAGAATGTAGAACAGCTTGAAGTAGTAGAAGAAGAAGCAGAGAATGCAGAAGTGGTGATAGCCACCTTGAATGGTCTCCCAGGATCATGGGATTCATTCATGCAAAGAATGTATTCCATAAAGAAGTGATTACTTTCAGTTGACTTCTGGAAGAAGAAGAAGCTCGACTCATAAGAAGAGAAGAAGAAGATGGGAGCAATTGAATATCAAGCTCTCACCATTCAAAGAAGATCCCTCAAGCGATGAGGAATGTGAAGAACTCAATTCTTGAAGAACCTCTTATCCATATTATCATTTAATTAAGAAATGATGATTTCATGAATGAAGAAGATGATGAAGCAGAATGATCAAGATGGAGTTTACCCACGAAACAAATAAAAGATAAGTATTCAATTGTCACTTCATGATATTTTCTTGTTATACATTTGATTATATTCAGTTGATGTGTTATGCATGATAGATTGTTTGCATTAACGACTGTATAATACTAATATGCATGTGATGGGTAAGTAGCTCATGGTGCTCTCCATTGCTACTTATCTAGAATGAAGCCGCCTTGATGACATATTGGATTAGTGCACAATCTCAATAATGTCATGATAGAGATGGAAGGCATCTAGAAAGTTTATGTGAGATATCGATGAATGTTGCATGATGCATAAGAATTTGTCATTATGCATATGTTTTATGAAATAGTTCTAACCTTGCAGCTGGTGCATTTGAATTGTAGGGAAGGTCCTGTACAACCTCCTACAAGAAGAATGAGACTTGTTCTGAAGAACAAGTGATGACAATTCAAGATTCACTGCAATAAAATCCGAAGCTCCCAGGGTCAGAGACAACATGATGAAATAAAGAGCTTTAGAGAGCGGTAGATCCACCTCGAAGGATGAAGACCACCATGGGTACGAGAGATAACTCAAGATGAAGAAAAGAATGCTATGAAAGAAGCTATGATCAAAGAATAACAGTTGATCATGGGGAATGATGTATACGATATTATTTCGAGACATAAAGGGAAGTACATAGTATCCTCCATATGGATCCACAAGAACAAGTGTACAAAGCAAGGTTCATGATTTGCCTTAGAAATAATAGACTATGGCATGACATACTCTATTGACCAGTATATATCAAGCATAGAACCACCTGTATAGAATGAAGAGGGAAGATGATACTCCACTTCAGGGGGAGTGACTACAGAAGATATCTGAGTTTGACATGGTACGACATGATGGATAGATTTGTGATGGATCGAGACTTTACCAAGAGTAAAGTGGGTTCCAACCTTCAAGGTTGAATGCAGAAGACTAGGATATGTTGATGACCTGACAAGACGAACTCATGGAAGATGTTATGATGAAAGAATACTAGAATGATGTTTGGGATGTGGTATCTTCCAAATGGATTTGCATGATAAAATATGTTGATGATAGAAGTAAGGAAATACTTGTGGCTAGAGGTTTCTATCAAAAAGAGGGAATTAATTCTGAATAGACACTTACTCCAGGAAGTAAGGTACACTTCCTTTAGAACTATCATGGTAGTTTCTTCCATGATGAAGTAAAGACAAGCCTTCCTTAATGGAATGATTGAGGAAGAGTTTTACATCGAATAATCACAAGGATTTTAAGTTGAAGACATATGGACTCACATATGTAAGTTGAAGAAGGCCCTCTATGGTCTGAAGCAAGCTCCCAGAGCTTGGCATGGAAGAATAGATAGTTTCTTGACAAGCATGGGCCTTGCCAAGAGTAAAGTCGATCCTAACCTTTACTACAAGGTTGTAGAAGATGAACCTTTCATCCTGTTATTATATGTGGATGACTTATTCTTGACACGGAATGAGAAATAGATCATGGAAAGAAAGAAGAAACTAGAAGAAGAATTTGAGATGAAAGACCTTGGGTTAATGCATTATTTCATAGGTCTGGAAGTATGGAAAATTTCAGAAGGAATCTTTCTCAACCAGGGAAAGTATGCGGTAGAGATATTGAAGAGATTCAATATGTTGGAATGCAAAGACATGGCCACACCCATGGACTCCAACCTGAAACTATTAGCTAATGACTCATCATAGTTAGTGGATGTGACTCACTACAGACAGATCATTGGGTCATTGATGTACTTGACAAATACCAGACCAGACATTTTTTTTGCTGTGAACACCTTAAGTCAATATCTTGTTCAACCAAGACGGGTTCACCTAGTAGTTGCAAAACATGTGATGAGATATCTGAAAGGGACTATAGACTTTGGTCTATACTATGATGGTAGCCATGAGTATAGATTGTATGGCTACATAGATGCAGATTGGGATGGAAGTATCTTAGACAAGAAAAGCACATCCGATAGATGCTTTTGTTTGAGGTCTGCTATGAGTTCATGGTTTAGCAAGAAACAGTCCAGTGTTTCTCTTAGCACGGTTGAAGTAGAATACATAGCAGATTGCTCTACTAAGTTGTGAAGCCATATGGATTCAAAAGCTGATATCAGGTCTCTTTGACCTGAAGATGGATACTACAATGATTCTATGTGATAACCATATTTGTGATGACAAAGAACCCTGTGTTCCGACGTAACACATAGAAATCCGGTATTTCTACATACAAGATAAGATGCAGATGATGATACTGTAGATGCAGATGATGGTGATTCAGTATTTCTATACTGAATATAGAGATGATGATGTTTCAGTATTCCCATAATGAAGATATAGATGATGATGATTTCAATATTCCCATACTGAAGATATAAATAATGATGATTTCAGTATTCCCATACTGAAGATATAGATGATATTTCAGTATTTACATATTGTAGATGCAGATGATGGTGATTTCGTATTTCTATACTGAATATAGAGATGATGATGCTTTTAGTATTTCTATACTAAAGATATAGATGATGATGCTTTCATTATTCACATACTGAAGATGTAGATGATGATGGTTTGGATGATGATGTACTAACGAAGCCTCTACCTCAAGTAGAGTTCGAACACTTTTGAGACAAGATTGGTGTTGTTCGGAAAGACCTTCCTCCAAAGGGGGAGTAGTGATGTTGCAGTGGGATTATATCATCCCTGGACATTTTCCCTAAATTGATCCAGAGACCTCGGTCCTTGAGAATGAAGAGGGATTGTATCATCCCGGGACATCTGTCCACAATAGATCTGGTGACCTCGGTCCTCGAGAACATGGTGGGATTGTATCATCCCTGGGCACTTTCCCTAAAGTGATCCGGATACCTTGGTCTTCGAGAATGAAGAGGGATTGTATCATCCCGGGACATCTATCCGTAATAGATCCGGTGACCTCGGTCCTCAAGAATGTGGTAGGATTGCATCATCCTTGGACATCGTCCTAAAGTGATAGGGATTGATTCTCCCGTAATCAATCCGGTGGCTTCGGTCCTTGAGAATGTGGTAGGATTGCATCATCCTTGGACATAGCCCTAAAGTGATAGGGATTGATTCTCCCGTAATCAATCCGGTGGCTTCGGTCCTCGAGAATGTGGTAGAATTGCATCATCCTTAGACATAGTCCTAAAGTGATAGGGACTGATTCTCCCGTAATAAA
The DNA here is from genome assembly GCA_001517045.1 of Pseudotsuga menziesii. Taxonomy (NCBI): domain Eukaryota; kingdom Viridiplantae; phylum Streptophyta; class Pinopsida; order Pinales; family Pinaceae; genus Pseudotsuga; species Pseudotsuga menziesii. The sequence goes on along the minus strand of LPNX010705579.1, from coordinate 17,673 downwards.
TCTGGTGGCTTCGGTCCTCGAGAATGTAGTAGGATTGCATCATCCTTGGACATAGTCCTAAATTGATAGGGACTGATTCTCCTGTAATCAATCCAGTGGCTTTGGTCCTCGAGAATGTGGTAGGATTGCATCATCCTTGGACTTAGTCCTAAAGTGATAGGGACTGATTCTCCCATAATCAATCTGGTAATTTCAGTTGTCAAGAATGTGGTGGGATTGTATCATCCCTGGACTTTAAGTCCAAAAGTGATCCAAATATTTTTTGTCTTTGAGTTGTGGATTGTAGATTGTAGCTGATGATGATGATGACGTACTGATCGAAAGATCAAATGTTGCTGATGATGATGATGTTCTCTGATCGAAAGATCAGAAGTTGCTGATGATGATGATGTTCTCTAATTAAAAGATCAGAATATGATGATGATGATGTTGCTGATGATGATGATGTTCTCTGATCGAAAGATCAGAATATGATGATGATGATGTTTCTCTGATCAAAAGATCAGAAGTTGCTGATGATGATGATGTTCTCTGATTGAAAGATTAGAATATAATGATGATGCTGTTGCTGATGATGATGATGTTCTCTGATCAAAATATCAAAATATGATGATGATGATGTTTTCTGATCGGAAGATTAGAAGTTGCTTATGATTATGATGTTGCTGCTGATGATGATGTTTTATGATCGAAAGATCAGAATGCGATGATGATGATGATGTTTCTGATCGAAAGATCAGAATGTGATGATGATGAGATCCTGATGATGATGATGTCGTATTATCAAAGTATGATGATGATGACAGATCAAAATATGATGATGAGTTGATGATGTTTCTGATCGAAAGATCAGAGGCTGATGATAATGATGATTCTGATTGAAAGATCAGAGTATGATGATGATGATATTTTGATGTTGATATTTTGATGATGATGATGTTGATGTTTTGATGATGATGTTTCTGATCGAAAGATCAGAGTATGATGATGATATTGTTGTTGATCGAAAGGCCAAAGAGTTGAAGAAGATGTTGATGATCGAAAGGTCAAAGTGTTGAAGATGATGTTGCTAATCGAAAGGTCAAAGTGTTGAAGATGATGTTGCTGATCGAAAGGTCAAAGTGCTGAATATTTTACTGATCGAAAGGTCAAAGTGCTGAAGATGTTGCTGCTGATTGAAGAGTCAAGATGCTGAAGATGTTACTGATCGAAGCGGTCAAATTACTGATGATGCTGAAGACTAAAGATTGAAGATGAAGACTACATGATGTTGAAAAGATTCCAATGATTTATAGATGTATCACCCTGATGATGTTGATGATGTCCTCTATCTCTCTCCTATTATTGTTGTTGTTGATGTTGTTATAGAATACCCTTCTCGTTAAGGGGGAGTGTTGAAATATTGTAACTTCGAAGAATATTCTATATGTATTTATTTGTGGTCCCCGGTGATCCTACCGGGAGAAAGGCTAAGTATTGCTATGAGCAAAGAAAAGGTAAGCCATATTTCCATAAGGCATGGAAGGAAAAGAAGAACGAGAAGTTTGACCAAAGAAAGAAAGGTTTCAAACCTTCTAGCTTCAAGAATCAGCAGAAGTAGCCCTCCCAAGCTGCGAGTAAGCTGGTTGGAGTGATAGGAGAAAATACTAAGGATCCACAACAGAATAGAGGGCCACTTCAGTGTTGGAAATGTGGAGGACCCCACATGCGCAAAAATTGTCCACTCGAAAACGAGGGTGCAAGGCCAGCTTATAATGTTCAAGAAGCAGAAACAGTGGGTCAAGTAGCAAGGGCAGTTCCTAGGATTTATGCAGCACTGGAGGACCGTCAAGCGAATCACCAGTCAACTGTGGTTGAAGTAGTAGGTAAGATTGTTGAGCAATCTGTTTCTATTTTGATTGACCCTAGTTCTATGCACAGTTACATTACTCCTAGAGTAGTGGAGATTTGTGCTTTTAAGAAAGTAAAGCATAGGAAGTCTTGGTTAGTTCAACTAGCCACTGGAACTAAGAGAAAGGTCAGTGAAATGATAGAGAAATTTCCATTGGTCATGAATGGGTTGGTCACTTGTATAGACCTGAATGTGCTACTGCTTGGTTCCTATGATGTTCTCATTGGAATGGATTGGTTAGAAGCTCACAGGGTGAAGCTTGACTGTTACAATAAGACTTTCGAATGCATGGATGAAGAAGGGAACCTAGTAGTTGTGAAGGGTATTCCAAAGGTGATTTCAGTAAGGCAGGTTTCAGCAATGCAGTTAAAGAAGTTCTGTAGGAAGGGTTTCCAGTTGTATGCAGCTCATATTTTGGAGGAAACGAGAGATGAAACTCCTAGGTTGGAGGACTATCAGGTGTTACAGGAATTCAAGGATGTCTTTCCTGATGAGATTCCAGGGCTTCCTCCAAAGAGGGACATTGATTTCACTATTGAAATTGTGCCAGGAGCAGCACCAATTTCCACGGCACCCTACAGGATGAGTACACCGGAGATGCTAGAATTGAAGATGCAACTGCAAGAGTTGTTGGAAAAGAAGTATATCCGACCGAGTGTATCTCCTTGGGGAGCACCGGTTTTGTTTGTAAAGAAAAAAGATGGTACACTCAGTTTATGTATTGATTACAGACAGTTGAACAAGGTTACTGTGAAGAATAAATATCCTTTTCCTAGGATTGATGACCTCTTTGATCAAATGAGAGGAGCAAAGGTATTCTCTAAGATTGACTTGAGGTCTAGTTACCATCAGGTGATAATCAAGGATGAAGACATTCATAGGACAACCTTCAGGACGAGGTATGGGCATTATGAGTTTGTAGTGGTACCGTTTGGTCTCACAAATGCACCAGCTACATTTATGTGCCTCATGAATAGTGTCTTCAGCAGGTATTTGGACAAGTTTGTGCTTGTTTTCCTTGACGAAGTTCTCGTTTACTCTAAGAATGAGGAAGAGCATGAAGAGAATTTGAGACTGACATTGATTTTGCTCAGGGAGCATCAGTTGTATGCAAAACTGAGCAAGTGTGACTTCTATAGAGATAGAATTCAGTATTTGGGACAGATTATCTAAGAGGAGGGTATATCTGTGGACCCTGAAAATATTGAAGCCATTATGAATTGTCCTACTCCAAGAAATGTGACAGATGTAAGATCTTTTATGGGAATTGCAGGATATTACAGGAGATTCATTGAGGGATTTTCCAAAGTTGCACATGCTATCACTTCTTTGCAAAAGAAGGGGATGAAGTTCGAATGGACATCGAGATGTGAAGAATGTTTCCAGCGGTTGAAGAATCTTCTCACCAGTGCACCAGTATTGAAGGTTGCAGATCCAGAGAAGGATTTGTGGTGTGTACCGATGCATGCGGACAAGGGCTTGGAGGAGTCCTTATGCAGGACAACCACGTGATATGTTATGAGTCAAGAAAGCTAAAGGAGCATGAGAAGAACTATGCCACTCATGATCTAGAGCTTGCCGCCATAGTACATGCTCTCAAGATGTGGAGACATTACTTGATGGGTAGGAGATTTGAGCTCAGAACGGACCATTGTGGTCTGAAGTATCTATTTGATCAGCCTACTCTGAATGCTAGGCAAGCAAGATGGCTGGAATTTTTATGTGAGTTTGATTTTGAAATCAAGCACATAAAGGGAAAAGAAAATAAGGTAGCCAATGGACTCAGCAGGAAAATGCAAGAAATGCATGTGGCATCTCTTAGTGTTTGCCAATCAGATTTGAGGCAGCAGATTGTTAATCATGTTGCCGGAGATGGATTGTATGAGCAGGTAAAGGACAAGTTGTAGCAGCAGAGTCTCGAGAAAAGGTATGAGGGATATAAATTGGAAGAAGATGGGATTCTCGCTTATAAAGGCAGAATTTATATTCCGAACGTAGCATATTTAAGGAGAGTTGTTATGGATGAAATCCATCAAGCTCCGTATTCTGGTCACCCAGGATATTAGAAGACAATTGCTACGGCTAGAAAGCAGTACTTTTGGCCAAGTATGAAAAAGGACATGGCGGAATACATTTCGAGGTGTATGAAATGTCAGCAAGTAAAGGTTGAACATCAACATCCAGTAGGTTTGTTGCAACCTTTGCCAGTTCCAGAATGGAAATGGGAAGTTATCTCCATGGATTTTATTACAGGATTGCCGATGACTTGGAGACAACATGATTCTATCATGGTTGTGGTAGACAAGTTAACTAAGGCAGCACATTTTATACCGGTTAAGTCTACATATGAGACTGGTGACATTGCAAAGATCTTCATGAAGGAGATATTCAAATTGCATGGGTTGTCGAAGGCAATAGTATCTGACAGAGATGTCAAGTTCACTTCCAACTTTTGGAAGGGGTTGTTTACAGATTTGGGTACAAAGCTAAACTTCAGCACTATATACCATCCTCAGACAGATGGTTAGACAGAGAGAGTTAATCAGGTGCTTGAAGACATGCTTCGCATGTATGTAATGGACAAACCAACCAAGTGGGAAGATTACTTACACTTGGTAGAGTTTTCTTATAACAATGGACATCAGGCATCCTTGGGGATGAGTCCATATGAAGCTTTGTATGGAAGAAGGTGTAGGACACCAGTGACTTGGGATAATCCAGTGAACCAGATTGTACTTGGACCAGAATTGCTCAAGGAAATGGAGCAAGAGGTTGTAAAGATCAGGCAGAAGCTGAAAGCAGCACATGATAGACAGAAAAGCTACGTGGATAAGCATAGGGTGAACAGGGAGTTCAGTGTTGGGGATCATGTTTACCTCAGAGTGAGGGCAAGGAAGAGTTCCTTGAAGCTTGGAAGTTGTGCCAAGTTTTCTCCTAGATACTGTGGGCCGTTTGAAGTGCTTGAAATAATAGGGACAGTTGCATATAGACTTGCATTGCCTGCTAGCACTAGGGCTCATAATGTTTTTCATGTTTCTTTGCTTAAGAGATATGTACATGATCCTAACCATGTGATAAATTGGGATGTGATTCAGGTGGAACCCAAGGGAGAGTTCCGAATAGAGCCAATGTGAATCCTCGACAGGAAGGTCACCATGCTCCGGAACCGAGCCATAGGGCAGTTAAAGGTGCATTGGGAGCACTTCGGACCTGAAGAGGCTACATGGGAGCTGGAGGATGCCATGCGATTGGCACATCCATTTTTGTTCGATTTTGCGGAACACTGAGGTGATACCAGTGTAGCATTTTGTTCCAATTTTGTAAAGCACTAAGGACAGTGCTATTGAAGGGGGAGGGGAATGTAATGCCCCAGTTTTGACCCCGTTGCATTAGATGCACATGATGTATATATTAAATGATCATGGTGCGGAGCTAAAGGCCAAGGCCCCACCATTGATCGGTTATGTTATGTTTTGGATTCAAATTTGTCACCGATGGTATATCGGGGCATGCGGCATATATTATGATGGTCATCATGCAAATGTGCATCTATAATTAAAAATGAACCCGACCAGCTATGATCATGGCAACTAAAATGAGAAAGGGGCATGATTTTCACAAGGATAAGGATGTGGGGGAAATTAGTCAAACCTTGGCCAATGAGAGAAAAATACCCATGTGTCTTCTTTTCCTTGCTTTACCCAACCACTTTCATTAAGAAAGGCTGCTGGTGGTTGAGGCAGTTATGATATTTGGGAGTGGGGTGGTAGGACTGCTAGTCCTCACCCACATGCACACTCTACCCATGATTTTGCTGTTCATCCCCTCATGCAGACACTTCTCCTCTCCACGACATTCCTGTTACTCACGCACATCCAATTTCGCGTCCTCTCTGTAAGCTGCTCTCCCTCACGCAGGAATGGAATTCGTGTTCCTCCTCACGTACATGAATTTCCTGGCTTTACCCCCATGGTTTTCTTCTGCAGATTTGTGAATAGTGTGGCCGTATCCTTTACTCATGGGCTGATTCATGGGTTCTGCATTGTGGTTGTTCACGCACTGGTCGTGAGACTGTAAATTCATCCCCATTGTGGCCTGCGTACGTTTTGTTTTTCCCAGCAGCATTGGTTGTGCAAAATGGGTCGTTGTTTCCCCACGTCATTGGTAATATGCATGCTGATGCGTTTTGGAGCTGTGGTTTTTCCCCATGTTGGAATTGTGTTTGCTATTGTGTTTGGGACTGTGTAATTCGTTGGGGAGTCTTTTCCCTGTTTAAGCTGTGATAACTAATTGATTGCATACGTGCAATGGTTGGTCTTCGGACTGTGTAAGGAGCAGGAATGTTGGCTTGGTTTGCTTGATAAACCTAGTGCTGAAAACCACACAGACAGAGCTAGAGGGATGGCCTTCTTCTCCATCACCCCTGAATAGCACTGGAAGGGAATGCAAGGCCTGAGGGACTGTGTAGCAGAGGAGGGACTGATTCCTTGTGTTGGGTGTGTTTGGGTGTCTTAGAGGTCAGGCTAGTTCTGGTGTAGGTGTTCTTGGCTCTGCAATGAGCTCACCAGCTTAGCATTTATCCTTTCCCCAACTCCTTGATGGCCTGATAAACCCAACTTTGTTGGCTTGGCTATGTGTTTTGTATATCCTTGGCTATGTGTAAGCCTGCTAGTTCCCTTATTCCTTGTAGAATCATGCCCAGCTCGGGGGTGGCAGCTTTGCTGAGAGATTAAGGAGCACGCCGGCCTATGGTTGGGTGGAACGTTGCAGTGACGTAGCTGGTTGCGGAGCAAAGTTTTCGTAAGATAAGTAATATTGCCCATTTTTACTTCTGCAACCATATTTTCTGTCAATGATATGAAAATGATGAACATGTTAAAATAAATGCTTGTGTGAATGCATGTTGATTCCGCTGTGCAAGATAAATAATTATAGCTGTGTATGATAAACAATTGCGTTTATGCATGTTATACTACAATGCATTTTCTTTCAGCATTCTATTTTTGCAAATTTTATGCTTGTACATGTTCATGGGGCTCTTAGCCCGGGTGTTTGAAGCTTGTAGTCGCGTCCTCTTCACCGGTCAGAGGCATGGGGACGTGACATCACTTGTGGAGGAGAGAAGTAGCTGTAGAAGGAGGAGGATCAGGTTTTTTGATCTCCTTGTTGGTTTTCCCTTTTTACCTTTTTGGGGCATCTATATTGAGGAAGCTTTTTCTGGGTTTTTCCCTCTAGGGTTTTCCCAGGATAAATCTGTGTTGTTCTTGTGATATTGTTTCTTTCAGTGATCCTGTTTATATGCTTTTGTTATGAAAAATGAAATGATATACTGGAAACTTTTGATATTGATGGGATCCAAGGAAGATACATTGCAGAGTACTCTAAACAAAGGTAACCCAAAGTGGGAATGCTGCCAAACTATTTTTTGTGGGGTTGTGTCTAGAGACACCATTGTGGTACGATCTCATGGATTTTTGGCAAGCCCAAGAAAGTAAATGCTCGATGGTGCTTTCAATTTCAGAGAGTCTGAAAGCACGAACAAGACTCCAGTGGGGGCTCTTTTTCGTTGGTAGTCTCCTGTGCCTGAAAAAGGATAAAAGTGTACATATGAGAGCTCGCCCATCCTGTAGGGGATGAGAGACTTCTTTACCATTGGTAGTTTAGTTAGGCATAAAAAGGTTAAACATATATTGACTGGATAGTCATTCAGACACTTTTACGAGCATGAACGAAACCAAGTTTTCTCGGCAATATTTTCTTGATGAGAAGGCTAGAAAAGAGCTTAATGACAACCCATGGTGAGCTTTTTCATAAAGTACGCCCCCTCTTCCCGAGAAAGAATAAAAGTATGCAGAGGGGAACGGTCTTGGATTGAATATGCCAAGATGGTCCTTTTGTTGGAATATATTAAACCCACTCACAACTTAGGATAAAATAATTAATCATTATTTGATTAATTATTCACCCACTAGCTTAATTAGTTGGCATCCACTTGCACCTTAAATTCAATACATGACATCTATATCCTAGGAATGATTTATTTCCAATTATGGGTTGATCTTGACCACCTTTTGACCATCCAGAATTAGTATACGGGACTTTACAGTAGATTCTACTTTATTCTTCCTTTTCTGCTTTTCCTGCTTTTCTATGGATAAGATAAAAAGCTAGTCAACTAGGAAACTGGGAGCTTTTGTTTCCAACCCATCCTCCATTATTTTTTTTCCATTTTCTAGGATTAGCATGTTTTTTCCATCTCCTTGACAACTCACTCATTCTTTTTCCAACTTGTGAGGTCCTTGATAGATTTGGTAAGTGCTTTAGCCATTTATGGGGGTTTTCTATATTTTGGTAAGTCAACCTTTTTGAGCTTTATGAGTTGTTTCCATACAATTTGATTTTCCTATGAGGGATGAACTATTTATGAACACTATTATTCATCATTATTCAATGGAAGGATACACACAAATATTCATCTCTTCATTCATGTGATTCAGTCTCTTTTCTTCTCTATATTTTTCCTGTGTATGCTTGTGAGAATTCTTAGTGGCAAGATCTATTTCATGTGCTTCTTATTAGCATCATTGCTCATAGCATTGATCTATTATTTATACATGGTATCAGAGCAAAAATTTTGATCAAGTTCTACAGAGTTGAGGAGCACATCCAGTCTCCTATCCCTCTCTGAAGAAGAGCTTGTCTAGCTTACAAGATTTTCTTCTAGTTTGTTTTGCAGGTTGCAGAGATTTTATTCTTGATCACATCAATTCAGAAATATGGATTCTTCATCAGCTATAATTCTTACTTCCTTCAAATACCATGAATGGAAATGAAAAATATCCATTCTATTGGGCAGTGGAGGATTATACAGAGTTACACTAGCTTTGGAGAATGAGCCCAATGCTGTGATTGAGAAAGCTAAATGGCATAATAGGTTGGATGAAGCCTATGGATTGCTTTGCCTCTCGATTTATCCTGATATAATATTTCATATAGATGGTTTTACCACTCCAAACCAAGTATGGACTCAATTGGAGTCTCTCTTTGGAGTTCAAGATGAGCTAAGAGTGCATCAATTGGAGATTGATTTATTCTCACTGAGTCCAAGCAATTTTGAATCTCTTGAGGGTTTCTTCACCAAGTTCAAGTCACTTGTTCTAATGCTCAAGAAATGTGGGATTGATAAAGTATATGATCAATTAATCCTTTCCATTCTTTCAAAATTGGGTCCTGATTACTCAGTTTTTGTGTCTACTTTTCATGCAACTAGGCTTGTTGTTCCTAAGTGGAAAATGCCTTCTTTAAATTCTTTTCTTGATTCACTAACAAAGGAGAAAGATAAATTGATCCATATGGGTGTCCTTAATTATTCAAAGGGAAAGTATCATGCTCTCTTGGTTCAAGGAAGCAAGAAATTCAAATAAAAAGAGAAGCAAAAAGAGAAGCAAATTGTGAAGAAGCCAAAGTCAGAAATTGAAGATGAAGATTCATATGAAGATTTGATGAAGAAAGTTAAGAAGAAAGGGAGCACATCCAAGTGTTCTTATTGTAGCAAGGGTTTTCATTCAAAGAATAAGTGTTTCAATAAGAATATGGACATCATGTCTCAACTTCTTTAGAATCACAAGATCGAAGTTCCAGATGAAATAGAGAAGCCTATTGATTCCTCAGAACAATGTCATACTGCGCAGTTCCAAGGTGATATAAATTATGATTTGAGTGCTAGAGTTCTCTACTTTTATAATATCTCTGATATATATTTATTCTATGATATATCAGAATCATAAATATCAGAACCTTTCTTTGATGATCCTCCTCTTAGTCTACTAGATTCATCTCCCAAAAATTGTGATTTTTCACTAGATATTGACTTACCTTTTAGCAGCTCTTCCTCACAATATTGTATATATGATTTAGAAGATTGTTTACAGGCTGATATGCCTGTCATGACGCATATACTACCACCATACATACCATCTACCATACCTCTAAATAATCCAAATACTATACAAATCCCAACATCACCAGTTGATTCCTCATTGGTCTCTTATGCAGTGATATTTATCTTACATGGTTTGAAGTCTTTCCTATCTTTAATTGGCTGGTTATCCATGTCATTTGTCATATTTGGACTGATATTAAACATGTTTGGATCTGTTCTAAACACTTATTGTTCATATCTTAAGCCCATCCATCATTCAGATTTTTACACCTATCAGTTTTCTCCAGTTGTTCATAATTTTCCTAGTCTAGCCCTATATTCTCATGGAGCCACTGAAGCCTTTGTATTTGCTGTTCCATATGCTAATATTTATGATATATCAGAGTTTTATCAGCCTCATATCATATCTATATAGGTTATACATCATATTGGAATATTGACATGTGATTCACATCACAATTTTGCAGCTATTCAGGGAATTGGGTGTGAAATAAATTGTCTTAACTTTTGTACTCTTTGGGAAGGAGTATGCATAGATCTATTTTCCATTTCAGATTATGTTTGCAGATAAAAGTTTGAATGCAGAAAGAATCATTTATATAATGCTCCTACTTCATCAGATGATGAGATACAAGGAGTCTCTCCTCTTCCTTCTTGCAGGTTCTACACTCCAACACATGATCATGGAGTTCATGATTTCTTCAACAAGTCTTCCATCCAGCAGTAGTTGACTCAGCTGATTCAAGTGAATATAAGGATATGTTGAAGACATATTATTTCAAAAATTTTGTGCCTTGTGCTTTCTTGAGGGAGGATTTTCCCCATGTGGTTTTGCCTCTTTCCTCACTTTTCTGGACATAATAATTGTTAAAGGGTGACCATAGCCTTGTTGCTGGGCCCTATATGCATCCATATTTTTTGTCATACCATCATAAAGTCAGACTTATAGAGGGGTGTTGGAATATATTAAATCCACTCACAACTTAGGATAAAATAATTAATCATTATTTGATTAATTATTCACCCACTAGCTTAATTAGTTGGCATCCACTTGCACCTTAAAGTCAATACATGCCATCTATATCCTAGGAATGATTTATTTCCAATTCTAGGTTGATCTTGACCACCTTTTGACCATCCAAAATTAGTATACAGGACTTTACAGCAGATTCTACTTTATTCTGCTTTTTCTGCTTTTCCTGCTTTTCTATGGATAAGATAAAAGCTAGTCAACTAAGAAACTGGGAGCTTTTGTTTCCAACCCATCCTCCATTAGTTTTTCTCCATTTTCTAGGATTAGCATTTTTTTCCATCTCCTTGAAAACTCACTCATGCTTTTGCTAACTCATGAGGTCCTTGATAGATTTGGTAAGTGCTTTAGCCACCTATGGGGGTTTGCTATATTTTGGTAAGTCAGCCTTTTTGAGATTTATGAGTTGTTTCCATACAATTCAATTTTCCTATGAGGGATGTACTATTTATGTTAACTATTATTCATCATTATTCAATGGAATGATACACACAAATATTCATCTCTTCATTCATGTGATTCAGTCTCTTTTCTTCTCTATATTTTTCCTGTGTATGCTTGTGAGATTTCTTAGTAGCAAGATCTATTTCCTGTGCTTCTTCTTAGCATAATTTATCATAGCATTGATCTATTATTTCTAAACCTTTTCATTTGATGTTATACATAGTCCACAAAAGGAGATAAATGAGACGATGTAGATGCCCTTTCCTATAATTTAACGAGCGGGAAAGGAAGCAGTTGCGCTCGAGCATCTTTTCATTGTTTTTATGAGTCAGAAAAGAGCTTAAACAAAACTCTAATATGGTCAATCAATTTCGGTGGCATAGGTGGTGCCCCATATAGGGATGGTGGACAGTGGTCCAAATGTCATCCGCGCAGTATGGACGGAGTAGATGGCTCTCAAACATACCAATACATGCATGGGATATATCGCGACAGGGGTATGCGAGTCGGTGCGGTAGAGGCATGCAAACTGAGGTGGCTCTCGGATAGAGGTCAAGAGAGATGTGTGTGAGTTGTGGTGGATGGAATTGACTACATGTGATGTGATTGCAAGTTCGGAGGCAGTTATATGCCAAATACGTGCACAAAAGAAACAATTTGTTTTCCGGACAATGGTCCAGAGGTCTGCGTAAGGTGCGGTGGACGAAGCAAACGACTATATGTTACAAAAAAGTTAAAATGATGTTACTTAATGGGTGGTGACCCAAGAACCCGCATGAGTAGTGGTAGGAAAGAGTGATACAAGTACAGGTCCGCAGACACTTGTATCTCCATGCTGTGGCTCGTAAATTGAGGTAACTTTCAGGAAATGGTCCTGAATTTTGTTTGTTAAACATGAGATGATGGTCTCATAAGAAGATATAAATTTGAGCTTGGAGTTGTGAGAGGTGTCTCAAACCGGTTCCAGGTGACTTTGGATTAGTAGCTGATGATGTTGACCCTAACTTGTGCTAAAAAAAATTGAAAAACAAGAAAGGGAAAAAACTACGCTATAAGGGACTCATAGTCGTTATATCAGGCATAGACTCTCTTGAGGTGGAGCCCATTGCACGGCTTCTTCAAGAGTCGACCATCAGAGTCAGTGAAGAGGTATGTCCCCTTGCCGAGACGAAGGTCATTGGTAAGGCGGGATGATAGAATCTGGTCTTTTATGGAAAGAACTGATTCCACACTATGGTTTAAAGGGAATGGGGTAAAACCAAAGGCGGTCTTATAGATCCCTCCATCATCGTGTAAGTGGTGCCATGATAGATCAGGTGGATCTTCCATAAACAACGAGATGAGAAGGAAACTAGTGCTAGATATTAGGTAAATGGTATTGGTTGTGGTTTTTATGGCCTTACCCCCAGTCTCTGTTGGAGAAAGAGGGGCGGGCCTAGAGACAGGAGGAGTCTTTGATGGACCTGGAGGTAGGTGCAACATCATCTCAATTGGATGGACATGAGTCAGCACATCCTGGGGCCTTATAGGTAGGGTAGGTGGTTCAAGGTACCACACAAGATCTCCCAGTGTGAAATCTTGTAGATTGCGGGTTTCCAAGACAGACTTACTCACGCTTTAAGATGGTAGGAAAAGGAAAAGGAAAAGAACAAGGAAAATAATCGTGTTGATTGGTAATGAAGCCCACTATTTCCCTAGTAACTAAGGTTGCAGCTGTGGATGGAGCTGCAGTTGTGGAAACAACAGAAGAGATAGGTCTGATGGACCGTTGGTGGTGGTGGAGACAAGACGATCTATAGAAATGGACACAGTGTCTGAAGAAGGAGGTGGGGGGTGAACCTCTTCGATGAGAGTGATCTCAGATTCAAGGGAATGTTGTCGAAGGTTGGCTAAATTCATTCGGAACTCGGGAAGGTCTTGGAAGTGGTGAGAATAATGTCCATACAATTCGCAAAGGGCGCAAGCATGGTTTGTTCTCAATGACTTGTTTCTCATTATTGGCCCGCTTGGAAGTTCAACCATGGGGAGGTTTTCTGTTGTATCCATGACATCCAAATGTGCACGGATTATGGGAATCTCGAGGTAGTTCTAAGTTGGATGGCCCTATTCTTCGCAGATGGGGCAACGCAGGATCTTTCGAGGTTCAGTGGTAGCTTTTGCATTCTTGCCCCTGGCCCTTTTTGGGTGGGGTAGTGTGGGTGCGGGTGCGGTGGTTGGTTTTTGAGGACCGGGTGGAGGATGGGACTTGACCGCAATGGGATGCACAAGTGTTAAGACTACCTGGGGTATCGATGGTTGAGCTGGTGGATAAAGATACCACACCAAAACACCCAATGTAAATTTTGGCAGGTTGAGGGTGGCCATTACTAGCTTGCTCATGACACCAAGCGGGGGAAAGAGGAGGGGAATTGTATGGATTGGTGAGGAGCCTAGATAACTCGCTACCGGTTGTATGTGGGGGTGCGGTTGTGGTTGCAGCTACGTGTAATGCTACAGCTGTGGATGATGTTGCGGCTATTGCGGATGTTGCGGCTGCTGCTGATGTTGCGGTTGTTGTTGATGTTGTAGCTACGGATGGTGTTGTGATTGCGGTTGGAGCTGTAGCTATGGTTGATGTTTGGGTACAGCGATGCTGGATGAGAGCATGCACAAGTCACTACTACATTTCGATCCAAAATCCAACGGTTTTTTCCGACGGTGCATGGATTTTTTCTTTTAACCGTACCAAAAATCAAAAAGATAATTTTTTTTTTGAAATGGTGGGCATCAGCATCGCTTAAGCGACGGCTAGGCTTATAAGCGTCGCTTAAGCGACGGATGTCCTCCTAAGCGTCGCTTAAGCGACGGCACATAAATTGCTCAATCATTTAATAAAATACACTTAATTGGTTAATTATTTAAAATGGAAAGCGTCGTCGCTTATCCGACGCATCGGTTCATTTTCATACACACACTCATATAAATAGATGTACGCCTAGGTTCATTATCTCACACACTAAATCTCGCACTTATCTCTTGGACAAGAAGTGCGAAATTCCTAAGGGTTTTTTTTTGGCGTTGCTCTTTTGTGGGGATCTTCCCACTTGGTCTTGGATTTTGGCGTTGCTCTTTTGTGGGGATCTTCCCACTTGGTCTTGGATTTTGGCCTTGCTCTTTTGTGGGGATCTTCCCACTTGGTCTTGGATTTTGGCCTTGCTCTTTTGTGGGGATCTTCCCACTTGGTCTTGGATTTTGGTCTTGCTCTTTGGATTTGGTTCTAACCCTTGTGGAAAAGAAGACTCATCATATACTTGGGTTTGCTCGTACTTTGTTCTTAGGGTTTGAGTAAG
>LPNX010705558.1:2478-13200 GCA_001517045.1 Pseudotsuga menziesii | reverse complement strand
CTCAGATGTAACTTTGTATATGACATTACTATGTATTTGTTTCAGGTACTCTCTCTGCTCCATTGGATTTTTGAGTTCTCCAAAGCTAAATATTATAATTTATTTCGGCCATCATTCCCCTCTGACCTCACACATTAGGGGGCATCTGTTATACACCTGAATCGCACCTCTCCGTCCGAGTGCTGACATCCCTCAGGTTGGCACACAAAAGGACACTTATGGATAGAGGTTTTCCCAAAACACTATAGCTTGGCTTATGATGAAATACATTCCTTATATACCCAGCTAGTTACTTTTCTATTTTACTATGTTGAGCTATATTCGCGACTCTTCTCTTATACAACTCGCGAGTCATTCGCGAGTCCCGGTTGATGCAAGTCGCGAATCTATGTATTCGCGGGTTTCCCTTATGATAAGTCGTGAATCATTCATGGGTTCCTCTACTACATACCCGCGAATGTATCTCTTAACATTTAAACATAAAACACGCGCTAATTGGAGATTAGTTAACTCATTTAACTTAATTTCCTTAACTGCTACAACTTCCCCAACCTTCGAGAACTGCCTTATTTCACCCATATAAATACAGGCCTTGGGGAGGGTGTTGGTTACCTACACTTAGAGAGCAAAGTTATGCTGGTGGAGTTTATACAGAAGTCTTTGGAGCAGTGGAACTCAGAATCCTTTGGTTGTAGAGGAGTCCTTGTCTCAGGCGGTGGGTTGTAATCTAAACTTCTTCATTATTGATAATAAAGAGAATCCTTCTTCCATATGTGTTTCATGTGTATTGGTTTGATAAATGTTTATGTTTATGCATCTTATATATGATTTATCTAACCTGCTTATATATATATGAATCATCTTGTATCTGGAAGATTGTTTCTTGACAGGTGAAAGAGGAGCACCCTTGAATACTTTGAAGGTGAAACAGAGCGGAAGAGGACTATCCACGGGTGTATTTAAATGAGTATTTTATCCACGGGTTCTTTTAAATGCTTATATGTTATTGATTATATATGCTATAGTAGGTCTAACATGATTATATATAGCATTCTTGTCTTGTTTGTTGAGTGTTGAGATAGCAATTTATCAATACAAGCTGGAGTTGGAAAGCTCAACGGGGATCTACATCAACCATCCAGATTAAGGTACGAATCGATATCCTTTAGTGTTAGACATTTGGTTTCTCTTTCATATAGCAAAGGATTTATTTCTGGAGTCAAGCCGCCTGTTTTGGTACCCCAAGCCATAGGAATTCTCTCCGTAGCAAGATCCTTCAAACATGCATATTTGAAAATAGAATCACTTTTACAAATTTGATAAAAGAAGTTTTCAATTGCATTATGTTTTCTTTCTGAATGTTGAATTTAATGTTCCAAAATGATGGTTTTAAAATCAATACAAAATCCTATATATATTTCAAAATTCTAAAACGGACAAGCATTTACACTTTAGATCCACTTTCTCTATCACAGAGACGAAAAAAAGCGCAAATGAAGAGGATATTCGTGGCTCGACAATATGCTTCAAAACTTCAAAAGACCTATTACACTTGAGAATTTATGTGAATTTGATTTGAAATGATGGTATTAAAAGTGTCTTAGTTGTGATTTCAAATTGTGTGGCGAGTCAACAAGTTCATGTGACTTCAAAAATAATGTCCTAAAGGTTCATAAATTGAAACAATATGTCATGTTCTTTAGTTTTTCAACAATTTCCTTATGCAAATATGTGATTAAAATGGCCAAATTAGAAAAAATTTCAAGAATTCAAGAGTTAAATAAAGGACCTAAATGGTAAACACTTCATAAACTTTCATATCTGAGCATTCTTTTAAAGAAAAGTTTGAACAATACTAAAAAAAACTACTTCTCAAAGTGATTTTTTCTAGTTTTTAAAGGAGGTTTCCAAGCCTTTTAAACTTGAGGGAAAATGTCTCTAAATCCTTCAAAAATGATCCTAAAAGGTCATAATAGGACTCAACAATTGTTTAGGATGTCAACAAAGTTTATACAAATTCTAAAATGAACTCAATCCAAGGAAAAAAATCAGTGATCTCAAAATGTTTCAATCTCAAATCAAATGCACACCAAACTTTAAAATATTCCAAAAATACTTAAATACTGATAAAAGGGAGGTAAGTACTGTCTAAAAATGTTTCTTAGAATATTCCTAAGACAACTACAGCATAAAAAATCAATTTAAATTATCCAAAACTGAAGATTCAACCATTAAAAAAAAATCAAGAATCGTGACTCTTCCACACTATGGTCGACGCACTGCTGTTATTCATGAACATAGTGCCACTGGCGCACTTAGGGGATTCTAAAAAGGTGTCATGGGATCCTGGTGCTCTGTGTAGTTTATGAAAAGGTTCCAGCAAGTTAAAGAAGGAAAAAAACCAAGATACGGGCCCAAAAATCTTGAAAAATGAAAAATTAATGGTAAAATCAGGTCGGTTTTGACCTCCATAACTGAACTAAAGCCTTCCAAGACCAAGATAAAGTATGCATCAAAATATTTACAAGATAAGAAAAACCCAAACAAGGGGAAAAACTCAATAAAACTAGTTTCAAGAGAAGAACCCCTTAGCTCCCTGGTGGATTCACCATTCTATTAGTGGAGTATTCTACAACATAAGCAATATCATACTCTCCTATTTCTATGGGTTGGCTGAAGCTCAATTTAAAGAAAACAAACCAGTTATCGCAATAATCCTAATATCTAAAACCTTATTTCATGGAGTTTGATAAAGAGAGGAAGAGAGGAGAATACCTCTTGCAGTCTTGTTGTTTGATGGAGTCCCTTGATGGTTGTCATTGCAGCTCCTTAAATATCCTTCACACCTACAAATATCACCACAAAATTCTTCCTACTATCCTACCAAAATATATTTGAAAAAAATGGGTTAGATCTTATTGCCTACCAATTCTACATCAACATGAAACTTTGAAGAGAAAACATTGAATAAAAATTGGTAAGAAGATTGAATTAATTCATAATAAATGAACATGGAGAAATACTTATATCCCTTGCAAGTTCCTTCGTTCTCCATAGCCTTGACCTACTCCTCTACCATCTATGCTTTTGATGCCCAAAAACATTGTGGTAGAAAATTTATTTCTAGCCCTCAATTCCTCCAACATGCCTTTTCTCTCTAATTTGTCTCCACTATTTGTCTCCACTCTAATTCACCTCATATGCCTTATTTATATAAAATTGGGTTTTGTGCATCCAATCTCTTAACCATGAATGTGGGATTAGTATTTTTGAACCTTTTTTATTATTTCCTTCAAAAACCCCAATTTACCTAGTTTTTAGGCATCAAACTTGATTTTCAGTATTTTTAGGACAATTAATACCCATGTGTTGGAGCAGGATCCCACAGCTACAGGAAAAGCTGCTACATCGGGACAGGGAATTCAAAGAAGACAGTACCTGAGCGGCCGAGAAGGGAGAGCTCAACCACTGCATTCAAGGCAGCGGCAAAGATAGGAGGGCTCAACTACCCTCATAAAGAAAAAGAAGCAACGGGCCGAGGTATTGAAGATGAAGGACAGAAGGGGAGCAACCGAGGAAGCGGTGCCCATACCCACGATCAGTGCCGGGAAGCGTGGAAGACTACAGAAAGTTGTGGTGTGACGGTAAGAGGTAGCCCACAGTACAGATGCGCCGACTGTCACAATTAGGGTTTTTGGGTTACTGTTGGGAAAGGCCCACAGTTTTGTAATGGTGAGACCTTCGGGCCGCCTATATAAGCATGTATTTTGTAATGTAAAAGGTTAGACAATTAGGTAGCTTCTTAGATAGTTAGACATGGAGTAGCCACTGAGTCATTTAGCTAGCCAAGTGTCTCTAGAGTCTCACTAGTGTAAGAGTCGAGCTCTGGTCCTGTTAATCCATCTTTATTATCTTACTGTACCCAGTAGCTGGCTCCTTGAGCATGTATGTAACAATCCACAGGGATTGAACAATCCGCGGGGATTGAGAGAAGGAGAGAGAGAGAGGAAGAGTATATTGTAAGAGAAGGAAATATAAGAGAAGATTTCTAAGAGAGAAGGGCTCCCGATTGTGTGCGTGGAGTTTCCCAGAAGATCTCAAGGCTGCATATCAGGTTGTAGCAGAACTGTGTTTACTCTCTTAAGATATAATATAAAAACCAGTTCCCGTGGACGTAGCTTCCCCCCTGGAGGTGAACCACGTAAAATTTGTGTGTTGTGCGACTATTTCATGTGCTTGTGCTTTACTTATGTGTTATCTGTTATCTGTTACATGAATGTTGCTTATCAGTTGATGGATGTATGTATGTTATGCTTCATTTTATAGCACATAGAGGGTTAAACGCAAGTTGAAGGTATCAAGTATCCTATATACGAGTTTATCAATGCTTAGTTCATAACAGTTTGACAGTTACAGTGATAAGTGACTCCGGTATATGAGTTCCGTGAGCTCAGCATGATTGATGTTAGTGTGTTAAACTGTAGAGGTCTAAGTGACATGGCTTAACACTCTTGTAAAGGTCAACAGAGTTAGTAGACCCAGGAAGGAGGTTACAGGACCTTGAGAGCTATTACACATGTTGAGCCTCATTATAGGATATATTACAGAGTAGAAAGGCGATATTGCATCATCTGGGGAGCTGTCGTGTGAGATATCGCAGGGTAGGAGCTGGGCGGAAGAGTAAGTTGCACATCGCCATAGAAGCTGCGATGCGATAAGAGTCCACTTCCTACCAGTGCCAGCTAGAAGGAGGGATCACTTCCGCAGAGAGATCCCACCAGCGAGGAAGAGTCACGAGACCCTAGGATGCTACAGAACCCGGTTGAAGACACCTAAGTCTTCAGCTGACCCATCCAATATCACTTCGGGTGAGACTTCAAGCTGCTCTGCGGTCTGTCGCTGAAAGGGCCAGTGAGCTAGGGGTTTTGTTGGTACAGTAAAGTAAACCCGGGTCTGCCCAGAGAGAAACCAACAAATGGTTCTGTTTCCGGCTTTGAAAAAATTGACGAGCTAATGTTTTTTTGGCATCCTACTAAAGAAGAACTCAACCAGTGGGTTGGGTCTAAGGAAAAAGAATTCGCTGCGACAGAAAACAAGAGTCCTAGACTGAGTACAGAGGACTGGTTACAAAAACATATCTTTACAGAACTGCATGAGATATTTTTTACGACCTATGCAAATGAGTTGTACGACTGGTTATCAAAGTTGACTGATAAGAACATATTCAAGAAGAAAAGGAACATTGTCTGGACACCGAATCTAATTCAGACCGTGAAGGGTATAGATAATCCCATTTCATGGGCAGTAGACTTCTGGCTTGTGAGTTTGCTAGAAGGCTTCATTACAGAGTTCGCAGTCGATCAAAGAAAGAGTTTCAGTGAAGCAGAGAGGTACTTCTTCAAAGGATATCGCGGTAAGTACCTAAGCTCATTAAACTTGTTCATTAAGATGTTATTACATGAAAAAGGAGTAATGGATTTATTCTCAGATGAATAAGCTAAGTCACTATAATGTCACAAGAGTTTGAGAGTGATTTTGATGAAATTGGATGTACATGTAGTGGTAAGAAAGATAAAGTAGATTTCAGATATTCTCTCTTTGAAAATAGTTCAGACATCACTAGAGAACAGATTCACAGTAATACAGAGAGACCAGTAGGAGGTATCCCTTAACACCCTTATACCCCATAGAAAACAATCAGGACTTAGAGTAATCCCGTAGGAACTACATCTAGTAGTTCGCATACAGTACATACTACCGCTACATCACCTACACCTACACCGCTGAGTGGTAGTAATACAGCAAATCAGCATCCACCACATAGAAACAGAATGGTGGATGACATGAAGTTACCTACCTTCAAGGGTACAGGGGTAGAAGACTCGGAACAGCATTGGTTCCTATGTGAAGCCGTATGGACGATTAAAGGGATCCAAGATGATAATATTAAACTTGTCCAGTTGGTCACTACACTTAGAGACAAAGCTTTAACATGGTATATGAAGTATACAATAGCGCCATCCAGAGCGCTTGCACAGGTCAAGACTGCAATGATTAAAGAATTTAAGAAACCTAAGTCTGAGTCACAGTGTATCATAGATCTTAAAGACATTAAACAGCTACCTGCAGAGACAGTATGGGACTTCGATCAGAAATTCAAAGCCCTTATAGACTAAGTCAGCTTTGAGTTTGCGTTGGAGTAGCATAAAGAATGGTTCATCGCAGCACAGCTCCCGCACATCATACTTCCATTAATGCAACAGAGACTCTGTACACAGGATGAAGCATTGGAGATGGCAATGAAACTAGAGGCTTCACCTCTAACTGAGACTAGTACAGGAATGACAAACTTGCAGAACCAGTTAGCCAATCTCACGTTACAGATGCATGAGATTAAGAAAGGAAAAGAGATTTCACAAGAACTATGGTGTATAAAGTGTAAAGGACAGGCCCATACTAAAGATAACTGTCCAATGTTTGTTGAATATTTAGCAAGTGGGGCTCCTAACCCCTTATTACAGACTCAAGGGCTGTGGTGTGAACTCTATAGAACAAGAGGACATCGACCACTAAAATGCCCTTTACTTCAGAAGTATGTACAAGACCCTAAGAACTTATATTGTAACTTCTGTAAGTCAGTAGGTCATGACGAACATAATTCCCGAGCTTATGATCTTATGATAGAAAGAAAACATGACGCATACAGAGTCTAGTTAGAAACACCAGGTCCAGTAGTAGGACCACAGCATGAAGAGGCTCATGTTGGTCATGGAGGAGGATTCAAAGGACAAGGTCATGGAGGAGGCTTTGGCCGTGGAGAAGGATTTGGCCGTGGCCGTGGACCTATTACTTGTTACAATTGTGGAATTGTAGGACATTATGCTAGGGACTGTCAGAACCCTAGTACGACATGTAAGTATTGCAAGTCCTATGAGCATATTATAGAAGAGTGTCCAATATTGATAGCCAAGATTAGGGAACCTAAGCCAGTAGTACACCAGAACATCCAGCTTATTGCTACTGAGCAGAAAGAGCCAGAACCAAGAGTCAATATTGTGACTCGTAGCGGTGCTTCTACTAGTAGAACATCGCAGGATGACGCAAAGAACACAGGTCCGGAGTGGGTGCGCAAAGCAACTAATAAATCAACACCACTCAACCTGCAGAAAAACAAAGAAACATTTTATGAAGCTCAAACATTCTTTGCTGACCCTACACCATCAGGATCGCAGGTACTGCCGTGCAGGGGCACACCGCATCAAGAACCTTGTGGCGTTAGTCTTGTGCAGATATCATAGGCTACCACATCGAGAAGGCACGAAGATGATGAGTCGATAGGAAGTATACAATCCTTCCTACAGAGTTTCTTGAAACTCATTAGAAATGAGAAATCTATCGGAGAGCTTCAGTGCATCATAGATCAGTGTCATCCATCTTCTTCCGTGAGATTTCCCACCGTGTTGTTCATAATATTATGGGACATACAAGAACAGGAAAAGAGATGAGACTCACAGCACAAGTTGGAGAATTTGAAATGGATGAGGTAATCCTAGATTTAGGATCAGAGGTAAATGTTCTGACTAAGAAGACATGGGAACATATGAGTAGCCCTAAGTTATCCAGATCTCCTATCCATCTGTGTTTAGCCAATCAGCAGAGGGTATCACCACTCGGTCGATTACCACAGGTTCCAATTGATATTGACGGAGTTTGCAGCTTTGTTGACTTTGAATTTATAGAAATAATTGGTGACAGTAGACCATATCCATCTCTACTAGGTATTGATTGGGCAATCGATAACATGGTTGTTATCGACTTAAAGAAAATACAAATGACCTTTGAGGATACACAAATCCAGGTCATCGCACCGTTGGATCCTTTTCAAGGTCCTCTCTATATTGAACCTATCTGAGCAGAGGAGGAGGCACGTAATATGGAGAGCCTCTATCAGATGACAACTAATCAGAGTGATTACATCAATCCGACCGCAAAAGGAAACATTAGTTGGCGATGTGACAACTCATGCGCATCAGACTCGGACGTTGGTCTAGAGAACTGGCAGAATAGACTTTATGAAGTCTCAGCTCGCAGATGTGCATTTATGATTAAGTCACTGCGATGGATTGGTGTATAGATTATTGATATTTCGTCGTTTCATGGCTTAGTAGATGTCAATGACTTTTTACAGCAGTTTGAGAAGGAAATTCCTCAGGAGCAAAGGATGACAACTATTGACCTTGCAGTAAAAGCCACACCTATAAGATGGTGGCATGCACATAAAGAACATGTCGCATTATGGGATGATCTTAAGAGACTGATGGAAATCAGGTTCTCTAATGAAAAGGAGCCCTTACAATAGAAATACACAGGAGAAAGTGACCCCAGGTCACATATTCAGATTTGTGAACAGAGTTGGTTGGAAATTCCAGAGGATGAATGGGTTCACTTATTCATTCACACTTTAGACATAGTGCCAAGGAACTGGTACACTGAGACAGAGTTGCGTAGAGGAACTAACACATGGCCACTTATTATAGACAAATTTCTACTCACTTTCACTTTTGAATCTGAGTATCCAAGAATTGATAAAGACCTAGGTTTTATAAAAACCAAGATATTTGATGACTGTACCCAATCAGTGTATGTTCAGTCTGATTGGGCTATCCAGTTAGAATATGTGCTTGATTGTTACAACTTCGCAGCAGATTCAGGCGATGAGGATGAGAATCCTCACAGTATCAACATTCCAGAGTCAGAAGGTACTCGCAATGTTGATGGACCAAAACTCAAGATTCCAGCTATCACAGACCCTATCAAGATTAAAAAGATCAATATTGGCACAGAAACAAAACCAAAGTTTGCCTCTATTGGAGACTATTAGGATGATGAAACATTAGGACACATCGCAGATCTCTTACATGACTATCAGGACCTATTTCCCACTAAGTTCACAGAGATGAAGGGAATAGTAGGAGATTCGGGAGTCATGCGTATACCATTGAAAGAGGATGCTAGGCCAGTTAAGCACCGTCCATACAGATTGAATCACCGCTATAAAGAAAAATTTAAGGATGAGATCAATAAGATGCTAGCAACAGGAATCATTGAGCCAGTGAAGAAAGTGAATGGGTTAGTCCCATGGTTGTGCAGGAAAATAAAACTAAGGAGACATCAAGATTTGTGTCGATTTGTGCAAACTCAATGATGCATCACTTCATGACCCATTTTCGACACCCTTTAGTGATGAAGTTTTAGACAATGTGGGAGGACAGGAGGTCTACTCCTTCATGGATGGCTTTTTAGGCTATCACCAGATCAGAATCCATCCAGAGGATTGACATAAGACCACCTTTGTGACAGAATGGGGCTCATTCCAGTATACGGTAATGCCCTTTGGTCTTAAAAATGCACCAGCTATCTTTTCTAGAGTAGTAGTTTCTATATTCAAGGAATACATCCATAAATTCTTAGAAGTCTATTCTGATGATTGGACTGTATTTGGATTAATCAACAAGCATATAGGAGATTTAAGGCTCATGTTAGAGAAATGTAGGCAATATCAGATTTCTCTTAACTTGAAGAAATGTATATTCTGTGCACCATTTGGTATTTTGTTGGGTCATATTGTTTGCAGACAAGGCTTAATGGTAGATCTTGCAAATATTGCCATCATTGTACATATCCCAACACCCAACTCATTCAAGCAATTGATAACAGTGCTCAGTCATACCGGGTACTATAGAANGGCTTAATGGTAGATCTTGCAAATATTGCCATCATTGTACATATCCCAACACCCAACTCATTCAAGCAATTGATAACAGTGCTCAGTCATACCGGGTACTATATAAAATTCATCAAAGGTTATGCAAAGATCACAGTACCTATGGAAAATCTGTTAAAGAAAGACGTGAAATTCCTATGGAATGAGGAGTTCCAGCAAAGTTTAGACACACTTAAAGAGAAGATGGTTACAGCACCCATCTTAGTATTCCCAGATTGGAACAAGCCATTTCATGTCCATGTGGATGGATCTGGCATCGCACTGGGCATTGTCTTAACACAGCCACGAGAAGGAGGTATCGATCACCCTATCGCGTACTCAAGCAGAAANGAACAAGCCATTTCATGTCCATGTGGATGGATCTGGCATCGCACTGGGCATTGTCTTAACACAGCCACGAGAAGGAGGTATCGATCACCCTATCGCGTACTCAAGTAGAAATCTATCTACAGCAGAAAAGAACTACACCACTAAAGAATGAGAAGGATTAGCTATGGTGTATGCTCTACAGAAGTTCAGGCACTACCTATTGGGTGCCCCATTCAAGATGTTTACTGACCATTCTGCTTTAAAGTATTTGCTCAATAAACCAGTATTAAGAGGAANATGGTGTATGCTCTACAGAAGTTCAGGCACTACCTATTGGGTGCCCCATTCAAGATGTTTACTGACCATTCTGCTTTAAAGTATTTGCTCAATAAACCAGTATTAGGAGGAAGGATCTGCAGATGGTTACTCTTATTTCAGGAGTATGATTTTGAAATCATTGTAAAACTAGGAAGATTAAATACCGGACCTGATCATCTATTGTGAATAGATTCAGGAGAAGAACCAAGTAATTTAGAGGATAATCTATCAGATGCGCAACTATTTTCTATCCAGATCGCAGATGAGTACAATGAGGATATTATTCACTTTCTCACTATAGGGTGGGCACC
>LPNX010705535.1:85881-117910 GCA_001517045.1 Pseudotsuga menziesii | reverse complement strand
AACTTCTTTTCATATTCATCCATGCCCATGTTTCCCACCTTCAATTCAAAACACTCTTCCATCTTATTATCATAATAATGTTTTGATAAGATTTTTTTTCTAAAAGTACTTCTTGAATTGCCTCCATGAAATCCTCTTTTCATTGGTATGCTTAACTTAAACCAGTTGGTCCCACCAAATGGTATCTTTTCCCTGTTAGTTGTAAATGGAAATCATAGGTTCCATGTTAGAGGAGTAATTATGCAGCTGAAGATATTTTCTCATTCCCGAAAACCAAGCTTCAATATCTTCTCCTTTCTTGTTTTCACCATCAAATGTGGGTAACTTAATTTTTCTAAGTTCTCCCTACAGGTCATATTTCTCATGCATTCTTTTATGAAGTCTAACTGGAGACATTTCTAGGCTATTGCTAGAGCTCTCGGATATATATGGATTTATGCTTGCATGGTGTGGTGAGTGGTAGTTCTTATGAATCATCGAAGAAATTTTATAGTGTTTAGATTTCTCATGTGATCTCTTCGTGGAAGAATGTTCAGAGTGTTTAGATTTCTCATGTGATCTCTTCGTGGAAGAATGTTCAGAGTGTTTAGATTTCTCATGTGATATATTCCTTAAGTCTCTTCTTCCTTATTCCTCCTTAATTAAGATTGATCCCATTTTCATTTTCTATCTATACCATATTCAGACTTTGCACCATCTGGTTTTTTAACTCCTTTTATTGTTCTTGGGCTCTCAACAACCTCTCATTATCTTCCATATAAATATGCACCTCCATTGTCAAACATATCATTGTTTCCACAAATTATTGTGCATTTACATCTTCTCTATGCCCATTTGTTTCATTTTGCATTACCCACACTAATATCTTGACCTATGGCATCTTCTCCATGGTTGTATGGAAGCTCCCCTTCAAACATGTTATTGTTCTATATTTCTCTAAATGCTTGTCACGTGCCTATGTAATTTCAAACTGTATCTACAATGTGTTCATGTTCTTTCATTTGTTAGACAAAAAATAATTATAAAATTTAATAATTTTTTTCACATACATACATACATATATTTCTAAATTTTGAAAAATGCCATTTGACATTTTTTGTGAAATAGGACCTACAAGTCCCTTTCTACTCATCTCCCAAAAGGATTTGTAAAACTTGCTTATGAAATCCTATTTTTTTTATTCTCCTTCTAATAATATTTCCAATTACTGTAGCCCCTTTTAGTTACGATATTGGAGCTATAAATTACAACTATTTGTAATCTGCAATTCTTCCAATTTTTTATTGTTCTTTTAGCTTCCCTTAAATTTAGAAATTAATCATGTTGATTTAGAAAAAAATAAAAATGGGGGTCAAGGGAGATTTACCCCATGTAGCCTCCTTGTGTCGTTGTAGGGTTGAACGAGTGCAGTGTCCTCACTTCTTTTATATATAATTATTTTAATTTTGTGCAATCCTGTGCATGCGTTCCATTGTATTTTTTAATTTTTGGCACCTGAGAATGAGTGTTAAAATAGCTTCTAGTTTTTCATTCATTTCTATATAATTACGATGCTAAAATGGTTTTTTCGCTAATGTGTCATGATGTATGATGTGGCATGGTGCTTATGTGTGTCAGATGATGTGTCTGACTACCCCTCTTGTCAGCCTATGACATGTCCCTACCACACTCTCATCTTCCAGGTCACCATATAGGACTCTAGAATGTTGATATGTGCATTTAACGACACGACTAGTTTGTCTGGGTGAATTTATAGGTCTACCAAAATGGGGTTTCAAGAAATTGGCCAAAGTATTGGAAAATTAGTCTAAGTTTCCTTAAGAAAATTCCTGCCATATCTCATAGGTTAATGATAAAAATAATCTGTGACCATCAGGCTATAGATTGTTGAAGTGTTTATCTAACCATGGTGTCAATTTTCCTAAAGAGTGTTGGAAGACAAAGTTATAGGTTTGACAAGATGGGGTTTCAGGTTGTTTTGATCAGTTCAGTAAAATGCATGCCTAGGTTAGAGGATGTTGAGTCTGAAGGTCAAACTAGTGTTGTTGTGTTGAGTTAGATGTCTTACATCATTTGATATCATTGATTCATTATTTCGGTGAAGTGAAAGATACACCCTAGAGATGGCACAATTTGACTAAGTATAAAATTTGCTGCTAAACATAGCTAAGTGGCCTCAGGAAAATGCCACTTATTTTGAGGATATAGGACTATAGAATGTTGATATGTTCATATAATCATATGATTAGTTTGTCCAAACATTCTCTAAGGGTGATGAATCTAGCTCTTATCCTTACACCATAATCTAAGGCATAACAACCATCCTTAGTGTGTTAAAATTTAGCAATAATGAATGCCATTTGAGAATGTAGGCTACATGGTAACTAAAGGACATGACTCATTTTGTCAGGAGATTCCAAAACTTATCTACGGTGGGCAGCTACCATTAGTAAAATGCATACATCATTGTCAAGGGTAGGCCCTAAAAGGTGGTGGAAGTATCCACTTCAAAAAATAGAAAACATGGTAATGCAAAGTGCCATTTTGTTCCAAGTGATATTTTTAATGGGAAAAACATTGAATATATTGTCTTGTCTTCTCATAATTGTGATGTCCCTCATGTTAATCACATTGGTTTTTAGTTGATTGACAAATTTGGGGGTGGATTTGTGAGAATGCTGGCTAATAATGGAAACACAAAGGATGATATCAGGCTCCCTTCGATGAACAACTATTTACCCAGATCAAAGACAGTTTTGGAGAGGGGAAAGACCTTGTTCTCATTTTGATGTATGTAAAAGTGATTACTAAATTCCCAAGAGAGAACACCTAATACCCTAAAACCCATAGCAATAAAGACCTTTAATAACCTAAGCATTAAAGACATAGGAAATGGTGACACACGGTAGGCTCTTCCAAGCAAGTAGGCGTCATAACCCTATCTATTGAATTCAAGATATTCTTCAAAAGGAGCAATCCCAAGGACATGCGATGTAACTTGCAAAGTTGTAACTTGTGCAAAGAAATATTCTATAAAATAACTTTATAAATCAAAGCTAACTATTATGTATTCATGAGTCATACCACAATAAATTTAGATTTTAATACAAAAATATAAATAATATAATATTAGAAAATATGCCATAATATTACTTTTATTAAAAGTATTTTTCAAAAATAGAATTATAATAAAAATGGCTAATATATACATAAAAAATTACATAAAAAAACTTAATCTTACTTTAAATGTTTAAATTTTAGTATTATTATTTGATTCCAACTTTAAGACAATTTTTTTAATCAAATAAATGTTATATCATTTTAATTGGTATAACTATATTTTGTTTTTAAATACTTAATTTTATAATTAAAAATAACTTTTATTATACAAAATATTTTAAAATTAATAAAATATTATGAACATCAATTCTGCAAAATTAGGTTATATAATAAATCTCAAAAACCATATCTCTAACATCTACAAAATTAAGTTATAAATTAATTTTAGAAACTTTTAATACTTTATAATGAATTTTTTTAATAAAAATTCTATTTAGCCAAAATAAATCTCTAAATATAAAATTTATTACTATTATTTAAATACATATACAAATTGATATACTCATTTTTATTATCATATAAAAAATATAATAAAAAAAAATATAAAAAAGTATGGCATCACAATTTAATAGAATTTTAAATTAGGAAAAAAAAGTTTTCCATGTATATTATTTCTCTATGTATAATGTAATTTTATTTATTAACTATTATTGCATGATAAAAAGTGGAAAATGATATTTTCTAATAAAACAAATTAAATAATTTTAATTATTAATTATCATGTTTTTTTAGTTCATTTAACACCATATGTTATAACAACTTTCTTTTTCACATTAAAAGATAATTCTTAACCATAATATTTTTTATTAACATGTGTTTTTTTTAACAGTAATAACAAAAAAGTTTAAATAAAAAATGATATTCATAAAATTTATAAAAATTTGTAAAAGATTTATGAAATATGATAGATATTTTTTTTGGTGATACAAGCATAAATGACTAAACTTGACGATGGTATAAAATTGATAGAATTTTACAAAGTTTTATGAAGTTAGTCCATGATTATATATTAACACATAGTTTTGTGAAAATAATTGGTTATTAAATAAAAGCTAAAATATATCATTTTATATCAATTATTCATACCATGAGTTAATATACGCACAAAACAAATACTATTTAATAAACAAATAAACAAAAAACAAAAACTGATATGAAAAAAAAAATTGTTACCTTTCTTTAACCACCCTTTAACTGAAGTTTATTTAAATCTTAATCAAGATGCATTTAAGCATAACAAGATACAACAAACATGAAATTAATGTTTGCTATACACTTGTTACATTTGGGTGAATCTTGTTGATTCTCTCAAACAAGTCCAAAATCTGATATAATATCTAAATGCCACTAGGCATAACAATTAACAGAATTTAATTAAAATTCATACAGATGGCCGAGGAAAAGAAAAACCTCATTATAGGGTGAAAACTCGAAGTTGGGTAACACTTCCGTGAGAATCGGGTGCCCAAACAACATAGTGGGCATTATTCGGCCGAATAACTATATTTATTTGTCCGAATAACTCCATTATTCGGTCGAATAATTATAATTATTCAGCCAAATAACAAATCATTTATTTGGTCGAATAAACTTTAATGGTAACCGTTTAATTTCACGGAACGGATTGTCGTCCGGTAATTTTATCGGCGTTTCAATAATTATTCGGCTGAATATCTGTTCAGTCGAACAATTATTCGGCCGAATAATTATTCAGCTGAACAATTATTTGGCCGAATAATGGTTCGACCAAATGTAATGAATATAAAATAATTATTATAATAGATTAGTTAATTATATGAAAGGGTGTAACCCTTCACACTCAAGCCTATAAAAGGCGAGCTTATTGTACATTTTACCCATCATCCAATATATTATTTACTATTCATATTTCATTATACAATGATAGTCGGATTCGACTAACAGAAAACCAGACTCGGTTGCTTCATTTGGTATCAAAGCAGATTTTCTCCTTCGGCTGAGCTCAGATTCGGCTCATCCTTCCTCTCTCATTTAAAATCATACCACCCCATTTCTCATTCTCCGCTGCCTTCACTATCCCACCCACTCCTTCATCTCCACGTGCCCAGCTTCCCAAAACTCCTTGCATCTCCTCTCCTCCCCAGCCCCACTCCTCACACGCTTCCACTCTTCTCCTATGGTTTCCTACACGTCCCTCCAACCCTCTCTAACATTCGCTGGCTCCACACACCATCCTCCTACACTCCAATCCTCACTCTACTACACGCTCTCCCTTTCCATTTCTTCCATCGCACCCCAACTCCTCGTGTTGCTCCACAGCCACCATTTCCCACCTCCACCTCCCCCCTTGCGGTACCTGCTCACTGCACGCTCCTCTGGCCTTCCACCCCTCCATCTGGCCTTCCACCCTTCACCTCCCTCATCCATCGTGTGCCTCCACTCCATCCTCCCTTCACCTCCCTCATCCACCATGCGCCTCCACTCCATCTGCCCTTCACCTCCTTCACGCCTGCCATCACCCTCCTTCGCGCCTACCTTCACCCTCACCGGGCACCTCATCCACCGTGCGCCTCCACTCCATCTGCCCTTCACCTCCTTCCCACCTGCCATCACCCTTCACTCATGCCATCACCCTCCCTCCCACCTGCCAGTGACCCTCACCGCGCTCCTCATACCACGCAGCTCCTCGCGCACCAACATTCCCCAACTCCACGACCTGCAAAAAAAATTTAACATAAAAGAAATTATATGTTATAAACATATTATAACATAATACAATATTATAACTTAATATTTATTTCAAATATATTATAAAATAATATTTTTATAATAAAATATTTGAAAAGAAAATCAAATATTATATTTATTATTATAATATTTGTTAAAAATTAAAAAAATAATATAAAAAAACTATATACCAAATAAAATATAGTTTATAAAAAAAAATATAATAATAATAATAATATTAATTAATTAATATATTATTAGCCAAAATAGCGTTGAAATACACACCACCGCATACAAGGTCCAAGACCATGGTGGAGCTAAAAGAGCAAATCGAAAAAATGGAGAAGGACATAAGGTCCCTTGCCATTGACCTAAAATGCGTGAAGGAAAAGATGCAAAATAACAATACATTACTCAAAGACGAGCTTGTCGTGGTACTAGAAAGGAGGCTCGATGACAAACTTGACATCCTGAATGAAAAACAAAAAGACTTGGATGACAAAATGAGTACTGTGACGCAAAACATAAACACCATAACAGAGAACATGAGCACCATGACGGAGAACTATAATACATTAATCGAGATGTTACAAAGGTTCATACCTAGTCTGGGCCATGTCAGCAGTCCAGACATGCTAGATGCCTCATTTCATGTTGCCACCTAGGAAACACTCGCAAAGAATCAAGAAGAATTGCAAAAAGAAATAAAGATTAACAATGCGACGCTTAAGGAAGAGATAGAAACACAAGTATTTCCAGATATGGAGGCACGATTAAATAGCAAAATAGACGCTATAAGTAAGATAGTAGAGAAAAGAAAAACTAAAAATCACAGCCAACAATGAAGCAATTCAGATATGTCACTTTCATCATCCATCAGTTTCGAGCCACCATCAAACCATAAGGCAAAAGGAAATCAACATCGCCCTTACAAAGTGCACCCACCTAAGGCAAAAATAGAGCTGTCGAAATACAATGGGAGTGAAGACCAATGCATTGCTTGGCTAAACAAAGCAGAAGAATACTTCGACATTTACAACATTTAATCTGACGAGGAGAAGGTGAAATATGCGTCAATGCATATGGAAGGGTACTCCTATAATTGGTACTTATGGTGGAAGAGAGATAATTTTACCTACACCTGGAACTTGTTCAAAAATGATTTTTTTAATAGGTTTCAAGGAATCAAAGAAGATGAATTTTCCAGTAAACTTACCAAACTACAGCAAGTCGGAAACATTGAGGAATTCACTCATCAATGGGAATCCTTATCAACACGAGTATTTGGATTATCTGACAAGAAAAGACTCGAAACCTATTTAGGAGGTCTTAAACCACACCTCCAAAAAGAGTTAAAGTTACATGACATACCTAATATAGAAGTAGCAAGACGTAAAGCAAAAGCTGCAGATCGCAAATTGGAAGGAATAAAAACAAAAGGTGATAACCATTATCGACAAGAAAAAGAGACACAATGTAGGTACTGTGCAGATACTTGGTCTCCCGGCCATCAATGCCACAAACCTCAATCATACGCCTACAAAATGGAAAATAGATCAAAATCATCTAAGGGTTACTCTGATAACAAAAAGAAAAAGAAGAAAAACATATGTCATTGATGCGGTGATGATTGGACCCCTGGTCACAAATGTAGGAACAATGAGACAATACTGTGGCAAATCATCAATGGAAAGGAAGTGCAAGTCTCTGCACAAGAGACCTCGTCCAATTCTAATACCGACACCGAGTCAGAATGAAGAACGACACTAGGAAAATACTTAAGCTTTGAGGACAAAGCTCCTTAAAGGGAGTGGCAATGTAACGAATATAAAATAATTATTATAATAGATTAGTTAATTATATGAAAGGGTGTAACCCTTCACGCTCAAGCCTATAAAAGGAGAGCTTATTGTACATTTTACCCATCATCCAATATATTATTTATTATTCATATTTCATTATACAATGATAGTCGGATTCGACTAACGGACAACTGGACTCGGTTGCTTCACTGAATAATTATTCGACCGAATAATGGTTCGGCCAAAGAATTGTTCAGCCAAATAATTTTTTACCATATAAGGTCAGCTGTGGCCTCATTTTCATTGTTTTTTCCTGCAGCAATTTGTCGTCATCCCCATCCTCCCGCCACCCATCTCGCCACCCGTCTCATCTCGCCACCCAATTGGTTGGTCATTGGTTGTCATCCTCCTCCACGTCACCCTGTCGTCTGATGTGTACATCCGCCATCCTGTCACTCCTCTACTTGTTTGGTTTCCTCTCGGCGTGGAGGTCGATCGTGGAGGTCTATTCAACATGAAGATCTGTTCGGCGTGGAGGTCTGTTTGTGGAGGTGACATACGTGGTCTTTTCATGGTGTGGTGTTGTTGTGTTTCCCCTTGACCGTGAGGTAAAAATTTGTGTTTATAGTAATTAATAATTTGGCATTCACATATTTATAATTTGGGATCTACGTAGGTTGAACAACATGAATTCTTGTAATGTGCTTGACTTCAAACTAAGCTTAGATCCTAAATGTATTATATTCAAGATTTTTTTTTCATAAATCTATGTTATTACAGTCAATCTTACATGCATTAAGATATGTGTTTTTCAAATAAATAATAGGAATTACAATTCGACATATGTACATGTGAAGATCTCCATTTGTTTTGAATGAAGAGTTATAAGTTCTAATCAAGTGTTATAGTACTATACATTAGATATGCTATAATTGAAAAAATGCTATATTTTAATGGTTCCCATGGCCGTTAGTGGTGTAGGGGTAATGTTAGAGAATAACTTAAGTAAGGACATGCCGAAGTACATTTTTTAATGGTTCCCATGGGCCTTAGTGGTGTAGGGGTAGGGTTGTTATTAGAAAGGCCAAGCATCATATAATTTGTGTTTATAGTAATTTGTGTTTGTGACTAGTAATTAATATGGTAAAAATTTGTGTTATAGTAAAAATTTGTGTTTATAGTAGTTTCATTTGTAATATGGGAACAACTAGTCATAGTTCCATTTGCAATCTGGTAGACATTGAACTCTGTCCATTTGGACAGAGCTGAACAACTCTGTCCATTTGGACATAGCTGAACAGCTCTGTCCAAATGGACATAGCTGATTGCAAAAAAAATTAAAAGAACATATGAAGCACTATTGATATAAGATCTTAGATTTTGAATTTGGCTTTAAGTGTAATACTTATTTTAAATGATTTTAATTAAACAAAATTTAACATAAAACTTGAAATCTGTTAATGTTTTTTCTTTTTCTATATTTTTTAATTAGCTTATTTTTATTTTCTATGTACATGAAATTTTATAGAATATTTAGGCATCTCTATCCAAAAAAATCCATGACTTTTTAATTAGCTTATTCTTATTCTCTATGTACATGAAATTTTATAGAATATTTAGACACCTCTATCCAAAAAAATCCATGGTTATGTAGGCTTAAATAACTCCACAAGAGAAAAGATCCATGGTTGGGGTGTTTATAGGAACTTGGGATATACAGATGGGATGGAATGGATGCCATGGAAACTAAGGGAACTAGGGAGTTAATGGACAGCAGAGTAGGGGGTGTTTCTACATAGGGTAAGGTATCTGTGGGAGGGAAGTAACTTCATATAAATATATACTTTAGGGGGTTTTGGTGTGTTATGCAATGATTAATTCATGTCACCATTAATGCAGCTGCAGTATGTAGCATCTCTAAATGACATTTAAGACTGCACAGGTTGCAGCTCTGTCCAAATAGACATAGCTGATCTACTCTGTCCATTTGGATAGAGTTGATGAACTCTGTCCATTTGGACAGAGTTGAACAGCTCTGTGCATTTGGACAAAGTTGAACAGCTCTGTCCAAATGGACAGAGTTGATCACCTCTGTCCAAATGGACAGCGCTGACCAAATCCTTAAGTAAACAATTTATTTCTGTATGTTTTTTCGTTGGTAGGGGACAGGATTTCAAAACCTTTTCATTTCACGTCTTTCCTGAGTTACAACTTCAGCTATAGTGTAATAAATGTATAGTTTTGTCCATAATCTCTACTACTTGCTTTAGTCCATACAACTACTAGCCGAAGTATAAGTCCCATGGCACTTTATGACTATATTAATCCATGATGCATTGCATTAAGTTCCATTTCCATTTCATGCTTTTCCGAAACATAGAGAGAAAAGGTTAGATAGAGAAAGGCAAGTTTAAAGAAAGAATTGCTTTATCTTCTTATGGGGACGGAGACCAAAACAACCAAAAGTGTAACGTAAAACGATAGGGATAGGGTGGACTAATGGGGGGGAATCCATAGGTGTATGTAGTCAGTCCCTAGACGCTCTCCTTAGTCCAAGTTGAAATCTATATGTCCTTGCCATTTGATGTGATAAATCCATGAAATCACAATAGTTGATTGATAACAGTCAGTATTGAAACTGAACATGAGTGTAGAAGAAGAAATAGAAGCTCTCTCTATTTTTAATAGTGATGCTCTCACTAACAACTCTATAACAACTATTTAGCTAGTAGCCAGTAGTAGTGTCTGTCTGTAGAGTAGGTAAGTACTTGCACTTTCCTTAGACTATATTTTATACTTAGCAAAACATAGTTCATGCAGAGGTCATCAACTCTTTCCCTGATAACTTTACTTAGCAAAACATATTTTAGTACGTTTTACATAAATCAGAAACAAAATTAAACATTATTACACATAAAACATCAAATTTTCTGATTATTGATTTGTCATTAGAGGAATTTTGAGGTCTAAAATGGGCCTCCTAAGGAAAATAATAAAATAATATTTATTAATTTTGGATGAAGAAAGAAAAAAACTACTTTTTGTGTTCGTATTTTCGACATATCTCCCTATGTTTTTACTCAAATTTCGATCGAGAGAGCTCGTTGGATGCGGAATTTGATTCTGTATCCAACGATTACACACACTTCGTACTTTTGACGGACCTTGCTACCCCGAAAACAAGAAATACCTAAAAAACGTGATGATGACATCATCATCACATTTTTTCAGGTATTTCTTGTTTTTCAGGTAGAGGGGTCCATCAAAAGTATGCAGTGTGGGTACTCGTTGGATGCGAAATCAAATTCCACATCCAACAAGCTCTCTCGATCGAAATTTGAGTAAAAACACAGGGAGATATGTCGAAAATACGAACAACATTTTTTTTATAACAAATATGTCAATTCAACCATTATGGTTGACTCATTTTATTGAAATTCTATTGGTTCTTGAATTCCAACTCACAAGAACTTATTGTTGGCATGTTTTCTTATAAGGCCCATTTTAGACCCCAAATTTCCTCTAATGTTGATCTTATGTGTTTTTAATCTAAATCATAAAAGAAACATATAACTTGTATAATGCTTATTAGTTATGAGTTTATATTTACTATTATATTAGGATATTGTGCATTTTTTTAAACTTTAAACTTAGTTCATAGGTATTATAAGAAATATATTGGTTCATCAACTCTATCCATGGGCAGAGTTCATGAATGAATACTCTATCTGTGGAAAGAGTTCATGAATGAATACTCTGTCCATGGACAGATTCGATGAACTCTGTCCACATGGAGAGATGAACATAACTCTGTCCATGTGGACAGAGTTGAGGAACTCTGTCCATGCAGAGTTCATCAACTCTGACTCTGATCAGTTTACTTAGCATAAGGGTTTTTTATGATTTTATGGAATAATGAAAATTTTTGTAGTTAACATGAAGAAATGTAGCTTTAATTTCATATTTGATGATATTGTTTCCATTAATTTTAAAAATCTAAAATACATAAAAAACACAGAGATTGCTATGTTACTTTCTCATACATCCAACAATAGTGTATCTATTTTCATTTTAAGAACTATTAGATAATATTAGTGACATCTAGGTAATAAAAACTTAGTTTTTATAGGAGCTAGTTCTCTGAAGTTGACGAATTAACATGCAGAATTTGAATATGCTATGAGTTGATATATTAGATAATGTTGAGAACATATAGGTATTTATTAAAAACTTAGTTTTTCAGTGGCTAGGTCTTTGAAGATGAGGAATTAACATGTAGAATTTGAATATGATATGAGTTTATTTGTGTCATCTTATAGATATCATATCGAATGGAAACAGATAATAAATTAGTTTTAATTATTTAAAGAACTATTAGATAATATTAGTGATATCTAGGTCCTTATTGAAATCTTAGTTTTTATAGTTGCTAGGTCTTTGAAGTTAATTAATTAACATGTATAAGGTTAGGCCCTTAGTGATTGAGGCATTATAGCTCTCGAACTTCAGGCCTGGATATTTAGGCTTGACACACTATCTCCCCGCATTTTCCACCTCTTGACTTGCAAAATTATTTAATGGATTAGCATGTTTGGCTTCAAATTACTCTACGTTTCAACCTTTGGCCTCTGAACCAAAACAAGTTTATGGCATGTGTCGGGGTCAAAATGTTATATAGCGTACGTAGTAACCATCATATACCAGTGTATTTAGTGGATTTAGGGATCTTCCTTATCACAAAGAAGCCTCACCATCTTTATATATGTTATTTATCCATACTACCTTTGTTTTTCTATTTATATTTCATTGAAATCTTATTTTTAATAGTAGCTAGGTCTTTGAAGTTGATTAATTAACATGTAGAAATTGATATTTGTGTAAACTTGTAGATATCATATCCAATGGAAAGCGATCAACCTTTGAGACAGAAGCGTAGGAGGCCATCACATTCTTCGGGAGTTGGTGTCCGAAATGAAAATCGAAGATTAACAACTTCACCTCAAGACTTAAGATTATTGTATAATTCACATTCATCTGATCATCGACGTGGCGATAGTGGTAGAGATGATTCCCCCTTATCATCTATGGGTGAACGTGGATCTCGACCTTCTGTACGGGAGACAAGTGTGGAAGCAGAGCAAGGTTCACAAGAGGCTCGTCATCCTACACAGGATGGCGAAGGTCGAGCAAGGACGCAATATGTCCAACTAGCTGAGGGTTGTATGCCCATTACGACCTATCCATTAGATTTACCAAAGGAGATTCCATGGGAAAGTGGTCTTCAACAAACGACCCTTGAAAGTTGTAGGGCTCATTATGACAAGCTACAAAACGTTTTTTCTATTTTGGATCTCGCTCCAGAGAACAATCAAAGTATAGATATGGTTTTGCAATCTTTACAAAAATTCATTTAGGTATATGAGGATCTTGGACCAACAATAGATGGTTTTGTTGCCTTGATGCAAAGAAGAAAGGCACAAGTGATGGGTCCAAACAAGTGGGCTATTGTGAAGGAGAGGGTGACTAGAGAACATGCCAATTGAATGTTCAACTTCAAAGAGGGCCTAAAGCAAAAAGCATTGAAAGTGCAATATTTTAAGCACCCTGAACTTGCACATTTTTTATATCATCGGTTTCTTGCAACCTATGGTCGGTTTCCATGGAACGATGAGGTTCCTAATTATTTTGCTAGGTTTTTTTATGCTGAATTTTTTTTAGGAATGAAGCCAGACTATACTGATATTCATTCCGAGTTTTATGGAGTTGGAAAGGGGAGGATATGCAATCGAAAAGGCGCCCTTAGAGATCCCAGTACTCTTCGAGCTCCACCTCCGATATCTCATCCACCTAGTATTGTGACCTACAAATTGGAGATGGAGCCCACATCACAAGTTGGGACAACTGCAAGGCATAATGTTGTTGAAGGTTTGACTTCGGCATTTGTAGGAGTTGATGTTGGATTGAGTCGAGAGAGGGCTCGAGCCACTATTCGGAAAAATTCTGTTTACAAAACAAATGATGAGCTAGATTGTATGGGCATTGAATATCTAAAGGCCTATGCCAAGATTTGTCGTAATATAGCTTCAGATAGAATATCTAATGACACGTCAAGTATATGAGAGGTTTGTGTACTTTCAATCTATTAATTTTATTTATTTATTTTGAATTAAACTTTTTTTTACATTATATCTATGTATGATAAATTATTTTTTGATGTATAGTAATAAATACATTACATAAATATTTATTGTTTTCAGTTTTCTTGATTGTTAAATAAACATAATTTTGAGAGTCTCCACTAGTCAAAATGCTGGAAATGTGGAAGAGCATATTGGAGAGGTATATTTAAAGTTTACACATTTATATTTATGTTTGAAAGATATATTTTTTTTGTTTTTAAATTTAACTCTGTATCTTATTGTTAATTTGACTTATTTATGCAGGTTTCATTAGTTTCAAACTTTTTAGATGATTTTCCATCTATTGTGAGCTAATGTTTTTTTTTTTGTTTTTTAAGTTAATTGCTTCGCTTAATATTTTTTGTTTTTATTATGATTTATTTATTAACATAATTTAAATTTTAAGGGAAGAGAACATATTGAAATTGAAGGTGAAGATATAGGTTCTTTGATGGATGTGGATATTGGCACCGAGGTAATTTTGTTCATAATTGAATTGTTCTCTGATTTATATGTTTAAATAGTTTAAATAATGTTTGACATTTGTAAATTGCTTTTATATATGTTGAAGCTTGGGTTTCTTCAATCTTTTCGAGGCAAAGGAAAGACTCCATTGGACGATAGTGTTGGAATTGTAAGTTTAATATTTTATTTTTTTAATTTAGTTTAAAATAGTCTAAATAATTTGTAAGATTTATAAATTGTTTTTATATATGTTGTAGCTTGGATCTACTCCACCTTTTAGAGGCAAAGAGAAGACTCCGTTGGATGATAGAGAATTGGAGGTAATTTTGTTAATAATTGAATTGTTCTTCGATATATTAGTTTAATGTTTTAATGTTTTGATTTTGGTTTAAAGTTCTTTAAATAATTTATGATATTCATAATCTATTTTTATACATGTTGCAGATTGTTACGAGTCCAAGGGAAGACCCTAGTCGAGGATAGTGGTGGACTTACATTTAGAGAATTATTTATATTGTTCTTTTTATGTAGATATATATATTGTAGTCGATTTGGACATTGTGGAGCTTAATTTTTGGATTATATACATGTATATGTAAATGTTACGAATGTTAGTAAGTTTTGATAGGTGCAAATATATGAATGTATGTAAATTATTAAATTTATGTATGTTTCTTGTTGAGAAGTTGAGAGTGATAGAAATGATATGAAGTTTTGATAGGTGTAATCTAATGTTAATAATGAATATATGAGAAATGTTAATGTTAAGAATGAATATATGGGGAATGTTAATGTTAGGAGTGAATGTGGGAATGGGGGAATGTTAGGAGTGAATGTTTTGATAGGTACAATGTTAGGAGTGAATGTTAGGAGTGAATGTGGGAATGGGAGAATATTAGGAGTGAATGTTTTGATAGGTGCAATCTAATGTTAAGAATGAATGTATGGGGAATGAATATGGGAATGTTAATGTTAGGAATGTTAGGAAATTTTGATAGGTGCAAATATATGGATGTTTGGAATGAATGTTAAGAATGAATGTGGAAATGGGGGAATGTTAGGAGTGAATGTTTTGATAGGTGCAATGTTAGGAGTGAATGTGGGAATAGGGGAATGTTAGGAGTGAATGTTTTGATAGGAGTGAATGTGGGAATTGGGTAATGTTAGGAGTGAATGTGGGAATATGGGAATTTTAGGAGTGAATGTGGGAATGGGGGAATGTTAGGAGTGAATGTTTTGATAGGTGTGTTGAGGCCTGGAAATTCGCAGGCAACAACAGTAAGGGATTCTCCCTAGTCAACGTTCCCAACTAGCCCATGACTGTTTGGTATGGGGAATCCGTCCGGTTTGCGGTCCGGCTACCATAGGTCAAAGTAACAAAAACAAAGGGTTTTACCAGTTGCGGCCCGGTCCACCGTGTATTTTTGTATTTTTTGATTTAAGTATGATATGCAAGTGCCTAATTTACCATGCAAGGTGATAAGATGCAAGGAGCAGTCACAACGTGATGCGCAGGTTCTTACCTCTCGTCTTAGCATTCACAAGCATCTAAATCACATACAACAAGAAATTAAAACTAACTACCTAAACTATCCCTAGGGAGCAGGATTATCATTCATTGGTGAGTAATATATTTTGT
Organism: Pseudotsuga menziesii; assembly: GCA_001517045.1. Taxonomy (NCBI): domain Eukaryota; kingdom Viridiplantae; phylum Streptophyta; class Pinopsida; order Pinales; family Pinaceae; genus Pseudotsuga; species Pseudotsuga menziesii. Next base: position 101,999 of record LPNX010705535.1, on the reverse strand, counting down.
ACATGCATTATGAAGAGATACAGATAGCTGATACTTCTTTCAAGACACATGAACAATTACAGATATTTGAACAACCAGATAGCCAATTGTTTATGAACTACATTTATCACTCACAGTGGAAAACATCACAAAAATATACTGAAGAACATTCAACAAGAACATAGGTTCAGGAAGTTAAAACACTCTCATAGTTAATGAAACACAGCTGAAAACGAAATAGTTCCCCTTCAACATTGTCCATTCAATCACATTGATATATTCCACATTTCACTTTCTCCAGCAGGCAAAAGTTGCAGTCTCTGATTGTAAAACGAAATAGTTCCTCTTACAAGCAAATGGTTTACAAGTTTTTCCAGGGAAAAATTCCCTCCTAAGTTCTAACTTTTCCATATTTAAACTACAATAGCAGATCGTTTGGGTTCCCCCAAACGTGTGACTTTCCAGTCCCTCGAACGTTTCAGAACTCTCTTTTCTATCTTTTCCGCACACACCCATGATCGGGTGAGTAACTGAAGGACCTTTCAGGTCTGTGTCCCTGTCGCTATTCATTTTGTCTTTTACTTTGCCCACGCCCCTTGAGTTCCTGTCTCCCATCTGTATCTTCGCGCCGTGGAAATATGAGTAGTCTTTTGGATTTTTTCTGCAATTGATCAATCGTGCATCATTCACCGGTATTGCATGCTAAAATGAAACGTCAAATTAAACCAATTAAAGCGACTAATCCATAAGAAATGGCCAGGTGCACCACTTATACTACTTCATCCACCTACAGGTTCGACAAACCTAACCAATGACGGTCAACAGGAAACTCTTCGGCGGCTCAAAATACTGATGTCAGAAGGGTAAACCAATCCGTCGGCGGGAAAACTTTAAATCGGAAGCTGGAACGATAATGACTTCGGAAGCCAATTTGTTCACACAGCCGCAACGGCGGGAAAGGAAAAGAAAACGAACAAGTGACCTGCATCGACAGTGGAGTGCTTATCACTTCGGGTGGCAAATTGATTGGGGAGCCGCAACGATGGAAGCGAAAAGGTTAGGGACACGAGACCTAAGGGAGGGAAGACTCCCAATCAGAAGTCGGAAGACATTTTTCTCAGATGCTAAATTGATTTCCTAGCCACAACGGCGGAAGAAGAAAAGTTATGGGCGAGCGACTAAAAGACTGACGCATCGGCTGGAGGTGCGTTTTGGACTTCGGGCACTGAGTTGCTTTGAGAGCCGCAACGGTGGAAGCGAAAAGGTAATGGCCTCCGATCAAACATGTTTTCGACGCTCGACGTATAAAAATGATTTAAGTGTTTTGGACAGTTCTCAAAATTCAACAACGGACAAAAACTGGCTTCACCTCTGAAACGGCGACCCAAAACAAAGAAACTTGGTCCGATTGACAAGCAAATAAAACTGTGACCCGCAATAATTTCTATCACAATCAAATTTGAAAACCAGGGTGAGAGTTAATCTTTAGAATCATCCAAAATTAAACATGACAAAAAATTCAAAGAATCCAGCGATTAAAAACAACGCTAAATCGCGAGGAGGGGCCCAAAATTTAAGAAATTTGGGGAGAATCGTTGCATCTGCAACAATTGGCGATTACCTGGTGAACCTAGATCTCTGGGCGATTGTTCTTTGAGCGACAGACTGTTTAAAAACATATGCATCTATTGAATTCTTCCAGCTATCTGGATTTCTTGAATGACGGAAGTGGAAACCAAGATTTTCAAGTCCAGATAACTCTGTTGAGGATAGAGGATGAGTTTCATTATTACTTTTTTCTTTAGGTAGCCGATAGCTTGGACACCACAGGATTGTAGCATATGGTAAACATAAATATTCGTTTGTTCCTCATTCCCATGCCATTTTAGCACTTTTTGTGCTTTTGGACTTTTGTCCCTTTTCATATGAGTCCTCCTGCATGCCTTTCTTTCTGAAATTTCAATTCAGGCTCCTCTATCCCATAGTGCCCTTTTGTGTGAGTGATATACTTCATGTTTCAGCTCACGGACGGAGAGGAACTTTCGGCAATTTAGTACTTATGATTCAGCATTTGCTTTGATATATGATGCTTTCATAGGAGTTTTTTGACTCTTATCTACCTTTTGGCATTCATTTCTTGGCATGGGACCATTTATATTTAATATACTGTTCACCTTGCTCCTTTCCGTGGATCCTTTGCTGTCGCCCCTTAGGAAATTTTAAGTGTGACGTGGATGGAGCCTCAAATAGCATTCCAGACTCTTTTGAATCCGGTTTATTTCACAGGGATTAAGCAGGACTTCAATGCACACAGAGTTATTCGAGAAAACAACTAAACTGGAAGAAATTCCTTTAGACAAACAGCAACACACAGTCTGATGCCCAAAATTTTTATCATTCCCAAAAATTTTGATGTTCCCCATGCAACCGCGGGTTCGTTCCCTTTATTGAAACCAAGAACTCTCAAACTAAAACAAACTGGAAAACATGACTCAAAAGACAGCCAAACAGATTATTTATATACAAGACAGAAGAAATCAGACAAACTCAGGAAAAATACGAGTTGAGAACCAAACCATTTACTGGTAAGTTCTCTTCCCATCCTTGCAGATCTTGTAACTTATAAGTAAAAGGGCCAAGCTTTGCCGCTATCTAAAAAGGGCCTACCCACAATTGCTGGAATTTAGTGTGCTTTCCTTTCTCATCATGGGGGTGATCCCATTTGAGGACTAAGTCTCCTACTTCAAAGTCTTTTGTTCCAGCCTTATGTTTGTCGAACCATCTCTTTATTAATTCCTGCTGTTGCTTAAAGCGTTCTCTGGCTTTAGATCTAGCCTCTTCTGCTTTCAGAAGATTGCATATCCTCATTTGCAGAACTTCATTCTCCGACCCTCTGGACACTTGAGCTAGTATGGAAGATGGTAGCATGATATTGGGAGGAAGAATGGCTTCTTTACCATAGACAAGGGTATATGGAGGCACTCCAATCGAAGACTTGGGGGTGACTCTATCAGCCCAAAGGGCATTTGGTAATGCTGAGTGCCAACTCCTCTGGTTTTCTATCACATTCTTCTTTAAAATTCTAATTAGATTTTTGTTAGAGGATTCAGCCAGGCCATTTCCTTGTGGATAGTAATTAGTAGAATAATGCAATTTTATCCCTTTATCATGAGCAAAAGCAGTCAATTTAATTGATGAAAAGTACTTAGCATTATCAAAGACTAACGAAATTGGAACTCCAAACCTGGTCATGATATGATCTTGTAGGAAGCTGATGACCGCATCTTCATTTATCTTGCGCAGCGGGATAGCTTCAACCCAGCGAGTGAAATAATCGGTCACAGTCAGAATGTACTTGTGTTGCAGAGAGGAATTCGGTTTTATTTCTCCAATAATATCCAACCCCCATTGTTCGAATGGCTCCGTGATCATCACAGGCTTTAGGGGTGTTGCTGCTTTAGGTTGCCTCCCACTACACCTTTGGCAAATATCACACTTCCTGACATGTGCGTGTGCATCTTTGAAGAGCATAGGCCAATAGTAACCAGCTCTGAGGATTTTGTGAGCTGTAGTATCTCCTGAATAATGTCCCCCAGCAGGACCGTCATGCAATTCTGACATTACTTTCTTCGCATCTTCCTTTTCTAAGCATCTGAGAAGAACCTCGTCATAATTCTTTTTGAATAATACTCCTTCAACATGTTGATAGGAGGCTGAATTAAGACGCAACGCTCTTCTTTGCTTGGAACCCCAATGTTCTGGAAACAGCCTTGCCTGCAGGTAATGCACAATACCTCTATACCAAGACTTGGGAGCTGTAAACAAAGGACATACCTCCATTAGATGTAATTCAGCTTCATCTTCCTAGGCGTGTTCTTCATTTTTTTTTATTTTCAGTCATCTGTTTGCACAACCCTTGTCCTTTGACTATAGAGGCTGGTTTGAATTCAAGATCGTACTCTTGAAGAGTTGTAACCCAGTTTCCTCTTCTTTCTCCTAACTCCTTCTGTATAAGAAGGGACCTTACAGTTGGGTAGGGCACTATTAACTTGGTTTAATTCTTCAAAATATAAGGCTTGAATTGCTTCACTGCTTTGAATACTGCATAAGCTTGCTTATCAATGGCTGGGTAATTTAATTCGGCCCCGTGTAGACCAATGCTCATAAAGGATATTGGGAATTCATCCCCCCCATCTTCCTTTTGGGTGAGAACAGCTGCTAGTGAATCATCGGATGCAAAGGTATACAAGATAAAATCTTTGTCGAAATCTGGGCTTTTCATGGAGGGTACGTGTGCAACAGCAGTTTTGATTTTGCTGAATGCGCTCTTCTCAATTTCAGTCCACTTAAATAGTGCATTTTGCTTTACCATCTGCTGCAACGGCTTGACAATCTGAGCAAAATCAGGCACAAATCTTCGCATGAAGTTTATCGTTCCCATAAATGATTGCATCCCTTTTTTATTATGGGGTAAAGGAATATGTTCAATGGCCTTAATTCTTTCTGGATCTATAGAGATTCCTATCTTCGAAACTATGTGACCCAGCAACTTGCCCTCCATGACAGTGAACACACACTTCTTAGGATTGAGTGAGATGCCATATTTCCGACAGCGTTCGAAAATTTGCCTTAAGTGAAACACGTGATCTTCTATTCTCTTCAAGAATATTGTAATATCGTCAAGGTATACTACAACACTTCGGCCAATCAATCTGTGGAAAGCTATGTCCATAGCCCTCTGAAACGTGCTCTAGCATTTATAAGCCCAAAGGGAATCCTTCTGTAGGCAAAGGTTCCCCATTGGTCCTGAACGTTGTCTTCAATCTGTCTTCTTTGGCTACTAATACTTGATTGTAGCCAAAGAAACCGTCTAATAATAAAAACAGTTCAGAACCTGAAACCATTTGTTGCAGTTTCTCCATGGGTGGAACGGGATAGTTATCTTTGTCTGATGCACGGTTTAAGTTCCTGAAATCCACGCAGAGTCTAATTTCTCCAGACTTTTTCCTTACTGGTACCGGATTTGATACCCACTCAGAGTGTCTGAACTTGAAAATGATTCTAGCATCCAATAATTTCTTCACTTCACTCTGAATCAGCGGTTCCAATTTTGGATGCATTTTTCTTAACGATTGCTGATATGGATTGACGCCTACTTTAATGGGGACGACATGCTTGATGATGCTGGTGTCATATGTTTTCAAATCTTCGTACATCCATGTGAAAACATCTTTATATTTTTTAAATAGACTGACGAACTTGTCTCTTTCTGTTGGTGAACAACATTTGCCGAGATTCACAAATTTAGGATTCGTTTCATTCCCCAAATTTATCAGCTCGAACTATAGAGATGAGTTGTGGGTATTCACGTTGGCTGGTCTTTTGAACTTTTCATTTAAATAGAACATTCTTTCTAATGTTCTGACTCCTTTAGGAATGAAATTATCATACTTCAGCTCAGCCTGATGTTCTTCATCGTCTATGATTGCTCCTTTAAACACCTCGTCATTTGTTATACATTCTATAATCTGCTGGTCATCATCGAACACTCGTAGGTTCGTAATCATATCAGGTACATAGGGCCTAAAAATTAATTCAACAGAGCATCGGTTATTAGTGGGTACCAATGTAGCGGCTAATGTGGCCAACAAGTCAGCTGCTGTGTTTTTAAGCCTTGGAATTGAAATAATGTTGAATGCATTAAAACATTTAAGAAGATCCCATACCTCATTTTGGTAAGCTTTTAAGTGAGGAGAAACACAATGTATTTGATTCCGGATTTGTTTCACAATAATCTCGGAATCTCCAAAAACTCTTAGATTACTTACATTTAATTCAATCGCTTTCCTCAAGCCCTGCACCAGCGCTTCGTACTCAGCTGTATTATTAGTACACTCAAAATCTAATCTACATGAAAGAAAATGTTTATTCTTCTGGGGTTCGATCAGGACACATCCATCCCCTGACCCCTCTAATGTCTTAGAGCCATCAAAAAACAAAGTCCAAAAATCACTAACTACTGAATGTGAATCTATTCCTACTGCTAAGTCTACTATTTTACAGTCAATCTCATCATCCTGTGAGAATCGAAGGAGATCAGGATGAGTGTCTAATGTGTTGCTGGCTTCTTCTGCTTGGTAATTTCTTGTTTCCAGCTCAATAAAATAGTTTCCCAATACAGAATCCACTGGTTCATTCTTCTCCTCCAGTTGAGTAACATTGTATTTCATGTGAGGCTCTCTTAAAATCTTAATCTGGTTCGGACTTCCTTTGTATGGAAACCACAGATGCGACCAATCCGAGGAAAAATATCCGTTTAGTTTGGCTGACCAATCTCTGCTCAGGACAAGACCGTAAGCGTCTGGTATATCAGCCACCACAATATTAATGACTTGGCACACTTTATCATTTGATTCCAGACGAACTAGAACATCTTCCATTTCACCAATTACCTTCACATCCATCCTATCCAACTGGACAACCCTCCACGTGGATGGCTTAGGCTGCCCATTGATCTTTTTACAGAAGGATATTGGCATGACATTAACCGATGCCCCTGAGTCTACCAAGCAATTATGTACATTATGATTAAAAATTTCAAACGTGAGGAGGAAAGGTGGATGTTTTCTTTTAGAATTACCTCCAACACTGGTTTCGCCGATTTCTTCTTCTTCCTGAGGTTGATTGTCAGTGGGCAGCTTCTCATCCGATGCTTCAAGTGCTTTCAATAGTCTTTCTTTTTGCTGCAGCACTTTACACATTTCAAATAGTGGAACATTCGCTTTTACCTTCTTTAAATCCTCCATGATGTCATAATCCATCGGCTGCTCAATGGAATGAGGTTTATCAGCATTCATCTTTCCTTCATTTGGCCTAGCCAATGTATTATTCTGCTTCGGATCTTGGTTGGTAATAGTGAATTCTGGAATCTTATCAGCTAAGGATTTATTTTGAAATTTCTTTACATTTCTTTGCAGCCTTTTGATCTTTGGTAGAATGAGACTGTTTTCTTTAATTGGCCCTTGGCTCCTTGTTGCCACGTTAGTTTCCATGACGTCCTTGTAGCCCTGATTCTTTTCCTATTCAGCATCAAATAATGAAACATAATCCCACAAAACCATGGTTTCCTCTTCTTGTTCCCTTGTTGACGTAGTATTCTCTTTTCTCTCTTCATCTCCATCTTCTGTTAATCTAGAATCTAGCAACTGGTTCATGACCAACATCATCGAATTTATCCATTGAGGACAATTCTTTTCAGAGTGTGGCTGTTGGTGGAAAGTGCAAAAATTTTCCATGCCTACCTCTGTTAAATTCATAGATGCAGTATTGTGAGGAGGAGGTTGAGACTGATTATTATCCTCTCTTTTCTTATAATATGGCTTATAGAACTTTTGTGTTTCCTTCTCTTTCTCCAAATCTATGATTTTGTTGGAAAGCTTCTGCATCATTTTTGCCATATTTTCATAATCTGGCTATTTCTCTTCCTTAGGCTTAGTAAGCAATAAGGCTTTCCTTCCTGCACCTTTCTCTCCTGACTGTTCTAGATAATCTTCAATAATTTCTCTTTCAGCTTCCACTACTTCTGCCTCTTCATAGGTTTCCGTCAAAGTAGGCTTGGTCCTACCTTTGGAAAACATGGCCAAATCAGGGCCTAAAGCTGAAGTGTAATATTCAATCAGAACCTTGTCTGAAGGTTTATCCATTTCAGAAAAATTCTTGAGATAGGCTGCAAACCTTTGTGTGAAATTGTGCACCTTTTCTTTTCTTTCTTTCTTCAAGGCGCATAGCCCTTTCATGAGAGTTGCATGAGTTTTCTGAGTTGCATACTTACTTCTAAAAATTCTTTCGAAGGTATCCCAATCAGGGATAGAATTAGTAGGCAACCCAAAGTACCATGATGCCGCAGCTCCTTTAAGCGTATGCGGGAACAGTCTGCAGACTACATCTTCATACTCCCCGGCTCTTAATCCTTCAATTTCCAAGTAAAAACTTTTTAGGTGATCATCTACTAGTATTTTCTCATTTGGGTCGAACTTGGGCAACATCTTGTCAAAGGCTTGTGGTAGGTCATGTAATGGAGGTGTCAGGTTTAACGGTGATCTGGCTCTCCAAGCAGGTGGTGGATTTGGTGGGTTAGGTGGTGGATTAGCATTTACTCCTGCCATGAGTCCAGGTGGAGAGTGAGGAGGTGAGCCAATAAGAGTGCGAGGAGGAGAACTATGAGGGTTATCTGGGCCTTCTTGGTTCAAAGGTAGTACAACTTCCTGTAAGGCTATTTCTACAAGTTCTTCCCAGTCTCCAACCAACACTGAGTCTTCTACTATAGGACGATCTTTCCTTTTGTATTGTCTTCTGGGCAATTCAGGGATGATTGGAAATCCTCCAATCTTTTTTACATATGCCCTGGTGTGTCTTCTCAGATCATTAACAACTTCATTTCCAATAGAATATAGATGTTCTATTTCTTCCGGAACAGGATTATGAAGCCCACTGCTTTCAAAACTGTTACTGGTGGAATAATCTCGGGAAAACGGGTTTCCTCGGCCAACCATGCACTGGCGGCCCTCCTTCTAGCACCAAAACTGTTGAGGCCTGGAAATTCATAGGCAACAACAGTAAGGGATTATCCCCAGTCAACGTTCCCAACTAGCCCATCACTGTTTGGTATGGGGAATCCGTCCGGTTTGCGGTCCGGCTACCGTAGGTCAAAGTAACAAAAACAAAGGGTTTTACCGGTTGTGGCCCGGTCCACCGTGTATTTTTGTATTTTTTGACTTAAGTATGATATGCAAGTGCCTAATTTACCATGCAGGGTGATAAGATGCAAGGAGCAGTCACAACGTGATGCGCAGGTTCTTACCTCTCGTCTTAGCATTCACAAGCATCTAAATCACATACAACAAGAAATTAAAACTAACTACCTAAACTATCCCTAGGGAGCAGGATTATCATTCATTGGTGAGTAATATATTTTGTACATGCATTATGAAGAGATACAGATAGCTGATAATTCTTTCAAGACACATGAACAATTACAGATATTTGAACAACCAGATAGCCAATTGTTTATGAACAACATTTATCACTCACAGTGGAAAATATCACAAAAATATACTGAAGAACATTCAACAAGAACATAGGTTTAGGAATTTAAAACACTCTCACAGTTAATGAAACACAGCTGAAAACGAAATAGTTCCCCTTCAACATTGTCCATTCAATCACATTGATATATTCCACATTTCGCTTTCTCTAGCAGGCAAAAGTTGCAGTCTCTGATTGTAAAACGAAATAGTTCCTCTTACAAGCAAATGGTTTACAAGTTTTTCCAGGGAAAAAGTCCCTCCTAAGTTCTAACTTTTCCATATTTAAACTACAACAGCATATCGTTTGGGGTCCCCCAAACGTGTGACTTTCCAGTCCCTTGAACGTTTCAGAACTCTATTTTCTATCTTTTCCACGCACACCCATGATCGGGTGAGTAACTGAAATACCTTTCAGGTCTGTGTCCCTGTCGCTATTCATTTTGTCTTTTACTTTGCCCGTGCCCCTTGATTTCCTGTCTCCCATCTGTATCTTCGCGCCGTGGAAATATGAGCAGTCTTTTGGATTTTTTCTGCAATTAATCAATCGTGCATCATTCACCGGAATTGCATGCTAAAATGAAACGTCAAATTAAATCAATTAAAGCGGCTAATCCACAAGAAATGGCCAGGTGCACCACTTATACTACTTCGTCCACCTACAGGTTCGACAAACCTAACCAATGACGGTCAACAGGAAACTCTTCGGCGGCTCAAAATACTGACGTCGGAAGGGTAAACCAATCCCCTGGTGGGAAAACTTCAAATCGGAAGCCAGAACGATAATGACTTTGGAAGCCAATTGGTTCACACATCCGGAATAGCAGGAAAGGAAAAGAAAACGAACAAGTGACCTGCATCGGCAGCGGAGCGCTTTTCACTTCGGGTGGCAAATTGATTGGGGAGTCGCAATGGCGGAAGCGAAAAGGTTAGGGACACAAGACCTAAGGGCAGGAAGACTCTCAATCAGAAGTCGGAAGACATTTTACATCGGACGCTAAATGGATTTCCCAGCCGCAATGGCGGAAGAATAAAAGTTATGGGCGAGCGACTAAAAGACTAACGCATCGGCTGGCGGTGCGTTTTGGACTTCGGGAACTGAGTTGCTTTGAGAGCCGCAACGGCGGAAGCAAAAAGGTAATGGCCTCCGATCAAACATATTTTCGACGCCCGATGTATAAAAATGATTTAAGTGTTTTGGACAGTTCTCAAAATTCAACAATGGACAAAAACTGGCTTCACCTCTGAAACGGCGACCCAAAACAAAGAAACTTGGTCTGATTGACAAGCAAATAAAACTGCGACCCGCAACAATTTCTATCACAATCAAATTTGAAAACCAGGGCGAGAGTTAATCTTTAGAATCATCCAAAGTTAAACATGACCAAAAATTCAAAGAATCCAGCGATTAAAAACAACGCTAAATCGCGAGGAGGGGCCCAAAATTTAAGAAATTTGGGGAGAATCGTTGCAGCTGCAACAAGGTGCAATGTTAGGAGTGAATGTGGGAATGAGGGAATGATAGGACTGAATGTTTTGATATGTGCAATCTAATGTTAAGAATGAATATATGGGGAATGAATATGGGAATGTTAATGTTAGGAATGTTAGGAAGTTAATGTTAGGAATGTTAGGAAGTTTTGATAAGTGCAAATATATGAATGTTTGGAATGAATGTTAAGAATGAATGTGGGAATGGGGGAATTTTAGGAGTGAATGTTTTGATAGGTGGAATGTTAGGAGTGAATGTTTTGATAGGTGCAATCTAATGTTAAGAATGAATATATGGGGAATGTTATTGTTAAGAATGAATATATGTGAATGTATGAATGAATGTAAGAATGAATATATGGGAAATGTTAATGTTAAGAATGAATATATGGGAAATGTTAATGTTAGGAGTGAATGTGCGAATGGGGGAACGTTAGGAGTGAATGTGGGAATGGGGGAATGTTAGGATTGAATGTTTTGATAGGTGCAATATTTGGAGTGAATGTTTTGATAGGTGCAAATATATGAATGTTAAGAATGAATGTTAGGTGCAAATATATGAATGAATGCTAAGAAAGGTTAGGAATGTTAGGAAGTTTTGATAGGTGAAAATATATGAATGTATAAGTGAATGTAAGAATGAATATAGGGGAATGTTAATGTTAAGAATGACTATATGGGGAATGTCAATGTTAGGAGTGAATGTGGGAATAAAGGAATGTTAGGAGAGAATGTTTTGATAGGTGCAATGTTAGGAGTGAATGTTAGCAGTGAAAGTGAGAATGTTAGGAGTGAATGTTTTGATAGGTGCAAATATATGAATGAATGTTAGGTAGTTTTAATAGATGCAAATATATGAATGAATGTTAGGAAATGTTCGGAATGTTAGGAAGTTTTGATAGGTGAAAATATATGAATGTTAGGGAATGTTAGGAATGTTAGGAAGTTTTTATAGGTGCAAAATATATGAAAGTATGTATTATTAAGTTTATGTATGATTGTAGATGTAAAATATTTTCAGTGTTGAGAATGTTAGAAATTTTTGATAGAAATATTTTTTATTACGAAGGTAAAATTAGCAACTTGATTATGAATTTTAATATTTTTTATACTAAGGTAACATTATCAATTTAATTACTATATTTATTTTATGTTCCTTACAAGAAAAGAAAATGAGCACTACAAAGTTGCAGTAGTGAGGAAACTACAAATAGAATTCCTATATAACCCCCAGGCTTTAAAGAAAAGTGATGAAATGAATACAGAAAAGCAAAAAGAAAGACTTGTAGAGTTACAGGGAGAATTCAAAAAGTTAAGGCCCTCCATGTTTGATGGAGAATTTGAGGAAGTGGTAGAGTCTTGGTTGTTATATCTGCTCTGTGGTGGAAGGAGGATAAGAGTGTCAGTAACATATGTAGTAAAGAGTTGAGTTGGAAATTTTTTTAAAAACTATTGAAAAAATCTATATGTCAAAACGATATTATGATGAGAAATCCCAATAATTCAATGATTTGAGACTAGCATTGTTAACCATGAAAGAATTTGTAACCGAGTTTATAAATTTACAACGCTATGTACCATACCTAAGAGTTGAAAAAGATAAGGTATACAGTTTTATCAGTTGTTTACCTTCAGTGTATAAGGAAAAGATTGTGTTTGAAATTCCTAAACAATGGATGAAGCAATTATAAAGGCCTAGTTTTGCTACCATTTGTTTAAACAAATATCCAAATTGAGTAGAAGTTGGAAAAATAAAAAAAATTGAAAAGATCGATCAACATAGGAAAGGATTTAAACCCTCACCTTTTAGAAAAGGAACAAGAGGTCATACTGATTAAAATTACAAAAGGAGAGGTTCAACCAATAGCAATGGGGTAAAGAGTATCGAAACTTCCAGTGAAAGATGGAACAGTAACCCGTAAGCATGTTGCAGGAAGTTTCTATTGTGAATGACATAGCCAGGAATATCCCTGTAGTTAATGTTTATTTGGAATATCGGCAGGTGGAGCATCAATCCACCATGTTGGAAGTAGAAAGTAAAGTTTTGAACATACATGTTTCTATACTTATCGATTCAGGATCTAGTTTAAGTTACATTGCACCAAAATTAGTTGAAAAGTGTAAACTTAGTAAGGAAAAACAAAAAAATGCATAGTTGGTATAGCTGGCAACAAAGGTAAAAAGAAAAGTTACGAAGATAGTTAAAGATTTGTTATTAGCTTTTAATGACTTGGATACCTCATTTAATTTAAATATACTTCCCCCAGGATCCTATGACATTTTGATAGGTATGGATTGGCTAGAATCTCATAAAGTTGTTATCGACTATTTGCATAAAAGTATTAGTAGTGTGGATGAGGAGGATAAGTATCATACAATGAAGGAAATTTATAGACCTTTATCTACACACCAAATTTCAGCACTACAATGTAAAAAGTGTATTAGGAAAGGGTGTCAACTTTATGGCATCAAAATTAAAGAATTTGAGCCCGAAAAATAAAAATGGAATTGGAACAATTTCCTATTTTAAAGGAATTTGAAGTTGTATTTTGTGATAAGATATCAATATTACCACCTAAACGATATTTAGATTTTACCATAGATCTAATGTCATTTTCAGCACTAGTATCATGATCTCCATATCATATGAGTATCCCAGAATTAACGAAATGAAGAATACAATTACAGGAGTTACTAGACAAAGGATATATTTAGCCTAGTGTATCTCCTTGAAGAGTACCTGTTTTGTTCATGGGTGTGCTATTAATATGATAAATTGTAATGTATTATTATTGTTTACTGTCATGCATGGATAACTTATAGTTGATGAATAGATAACCAACCATTGATGGCAGATAACTAGAAGAACGCGAGCTAAAAAAAAATTCGGCCGACGAAATTATTTTTGCGTTTGCGTTGTAAATAATGGTTCCGTTACGAAAAAATATTGTTCGGCCAAATAACCTCTGAGACCTGAAACCTGTGCAATTTTCTGGTTTCTCCATCTTCAGAAGGTAAAATGGATGCCTTGCACTACAAATCGACTGTTGGACTTGATACCATTAGTTTCGTCACTGAATCTACTTTCCGCAGGTATAGATTTTGTTGTGTATAGGTGAGATCCGATATTTTTTTTTTTTTTTGTTTCTTAACATGTGTCCAGTTTTGTTTCATCTCTTTCAACATGCAGTGAAATGAAAAATATATAACTTTAAAAATACACCACCTAAAAAATTGAAACAAATATGGTGCGCTTAATTGGAATGTGTACTTCAAAAGGGTATTCGTAGATTTTTAAATTTTTATAGTCAATTGAGAGAAAAGTGGCACAACCAAACACATGTTGAAAATTGATAAGGTTTCCCCATTGGTCGAATTCAAAAAAAATATTATAATTAGTATATAGATCCATTGGTTACAAACTTATAGTCATCGCAATAGTATATTGTGTGTAGATTGCTGTAACATATTTTGTTTTTGCAAAACACAAGTTTGTTGTAATCTCACAGATCACATAAGGTTACCAATAATACATACCAAAATATACAGAATATACACAGATACAAGAGACAAGAACAGATAGGATAAACAGATTATATTATTCTCAATAGATCATACAAAGCCAAGAACTGAACTGGTTCTTGTGAGGCTCAACAGCCTAATATATATAGATTACAAACAGTTACAAGATAACTACCTGTCGGTTCGGTGAACCGACACAACTATTAGTTAGCAGTCTTAATTACTGTGTTTGCTCGGCTGACCGACTTAGTCGGCTGATCGACTAAGTCGGTCCCTCGACTTAGTCAGCTGATCGACTAAGTCGGTCTTCGTTCAAGCCGACCTACGTCGACTCTCTCCTTCTACATCTCCCCCACAAACAAAACATTTCTTCGTCCCGAAGAAAAAAGGGAAAGTACAAAAAAACCAGTTATGAACTTAGCAGCTATCTCACTTGAACAGGTCTCGACAGGTTCTGCTTCTGCCCATTTAGTAACATATTCCACTGCAGTGATGATATATCTTGCACCTGATCGTCGGGCTGGGACAGGGAATGGTCCTATGAAGTCTATAGCCCAGATTTCAAAGGTGAGACTAGGGTTGACTGAGATCAGGGGCATTTATGTACTTGGCAGTGGTCGACCTAGTCGTTGACATCTATCACATCGACTGACAAAGTTTTTACAATCTTTATGAAGTGTCGGCCACCATAATCTAGACTGTTGGATTTTCTTGGCAGTCATGTCGGCCTGAAAATGTCCTCCTGCTGGTCCATAATGTGCTTCGTGCATGATTTTCTCTCGTTCATGGTCGAGTACACATCTTCTAAGAACATCGTCTAACCCCATTTTGTATAGAAATCCGTTAATGAGGCTGTATGGAGCAGCCTTCATAGCTAGGATTTGTTTCTTCTTAGTGCTCAGACCTTCTGGTGCCTGACCTGTCTCTAAGAACTAAGCAATCTCCTCCAGCTCTGCTGGTATTGCTTCTATACGAAATAGATGTGCATCCGGCAAGTCGTCGTCGACTCCGGTCGGTTCTTCTCCTGTGTCGATTCGGGATAGGTGGTCAGGTCCGACATTGAGCTTTCTTGGTCGGACGACTACTTCGAACTCAAACTCCTGAAAGAGAAGTAGCCATCGACAAATTCTCCCATGGTGAAGAGGTTTGTTTACAAGATACTTCAAGGCTTGATGGTCGGTGTAAAATATGAAGGGGTTAGCTAATAGGTAGTGGCGATACTTCTGAAGTGCAAATACCAATCCTAAGGCTTCCCTTTCCGTGGTCGAATAGTTCTTTTCAACCTTATTTAATTTTCGACTGCTGTAGACTATAGGGTAATCCATCCCATCATCTCCTGGTTGAGTCAGGATTGCGCCAATTGCTATTCCTGATGCGTCGATATGCACATGAAATTTGGTCGACCAATTTGGGAATTTAAGTATGGGTGCTTCGACCAGTTTTCTCTTTAGTTTGTCGAAGGAGATCTGGCATTCTTCTGTCCATTTAAATTCGATATCGTCCTTCAGTAATTCTTCTAGGGGGTAAGTCATATCAGAATAATGTCTGATGAATTTTCTATAATACCCAGTATGACCAAGTAAGACCCTAACTTGTTTGGGGTTTATTGGGGGTTTTAGGTCAAGAATAATCTTAATTTTAGCAAAGTCAACCTTGATTCCTTCTTTGCAGAAAATATGTCCTAAGAGTATTCCTATGGGAGTCATAAAGATGCATTTCTTAATATTGAGGGAAAGTTGAATCTGTCGACATCGTTCCAGCATAAGTCGGAGCCATGTGCAGTGATCCTTTAATGTGGAATAAATTGTCCAGTCGTCAAAGTATACTGCCATAGTTTTATAGATGTATTCCTGGAAGGTTTTTACAACAATTCTGGAGAACACTGCAGGTGCATTCTTTAATCCAAAAGGCATAACCTTATAAGCAAAAGATCCAAATTCACAGAAAAATGTTGTCTTCTTTTGATCCTCTTTTGCTATGGGTACCTGGTTATAGCCTGAAAACCCATCTGTAAATGAGAAACACTCATGTCCTGCAACTTCA
>LPNX010705535.1:45609-85509 GCA_001517045.1 Pseudotsuga menziesii | reverse complement strand
CGGCTGCAGTCATTCGGTCGAGGTCTGGTCTATCGGTAGTCACGACCCTTAGCACAGAGTGGATTGGTTTTGTTGTTTCAGCATGGTTGGATTTCCATCTGAAGCTTTTTCCTTCGGTGTGTTCATTCTCCAATTGTAATCGGGTCGACTCAACTTTTGATCCGATGTGAAGACTATGGCAGTGCTTGACCTGTCGAGGGTCTTGGTAAGGGTGTGTTTCAGTCGGTTGAATGAAATGTTTGATTTGTTGTGCTGGCTCGACTAATTGTTTATCCTCAGGTATAAATTTGAAGGCTTTAATGAAATTGGCTTTTATTTCATTCCAAAAAAAGGTTTCACCTTTGGCTTCCTCCATCTTATACCATTTGCTAGGTAAGTCGTCTAGGGTGGAAGGAAATAAGTGTGGCCAGGCTCTTTCATCCTTATGTCCAAGTCGTCTCCACTCTTTTTCACAAGTTTGGATGTGTTCTTCTGGGTCTTGTCCTTGGGTGAAGATAGGGATCTGTGCATGTGAGGTTAACTTCCTGCCACCAAACCTTTCAACAAAGTAAGTTGCAGCACTAGTCCAGGTCTGCAGTTTTGTCTGATGGGTGTCCCACCATCTAGCTGCCTGACCTGTGAAGGTTTCTACTAAGCTCTGTAGTCGGCCATGTTCTCCAATGTTTTTAGACACTTGTTCAACATGCATGACTGGGGATTCCCTCTCCTTATACCTAGGTTGTTGCCTGATGTTTTCACTGGTCGGTTGTAAGGTAGGGTGTTCTCTTATTTTTTTCTCAAAACTCTTGGGGATAATTGAGACTATAAAGCACTGTCGGGTGGGTTTTTTCTGTACTTTTTGGATAGTCCAGCACCCTCTTGCTTTTGTTTCATAGTTTTCTATATCCCAGTCATATAGTTCGGCATCTGAATTATACCCAACTGAGTCTTGGTTACCTAAGTGAAGTTCCCCATAGATGTTTGGTTCAGTATAGTCAGTATTATTGTGGATTTGGTATAGCTGTCTAACATCAACCTCCTCATCAATGGGTTCTATCCAAGGCTTTCCTTGGGAAGGGTTAATGGGTACAATAACCTTTTGGCCATTGCCTTTTAGCTTGATCCTCTCTTTATCTAAGGAGATAGAGGCTTTCATCTTTCGACCCCAAGGTCTACCGACAAGGGCTGGGAAGGAGCTAGATCCTTCCTTTGGGTCAATAATTTCAAAGTCAACCTTAGTTGATATGCCTTTAATGGTTGTGTCTACATTTTTCCAGACCCCAATGGGTTCAATGAGACCTTGGTCGGCCAGTTTTAGGTAGATGCCTGACTCATAGAGTCGAGGTTTGCCCATTTGTTCCCACGTATCCCTGGTCATAATATTTACTTGGGACCCAAAATCTAGAACGACTTGTCGGACGTGGTATCCTTCAATTTCTAGGTCGACCAGTGGGTTGACATCGTTTTTGTCTTTTTTATTTAAGCTACAAATGTTCTTAGTTTGTTTCTCAGGGTTAGAGGTTTTAATTTGATGTAGTAAATCGATGAATTGACCTACAGATTCATCTGTTTGAATGAGACGAGTTAACTGCTGGGTCGAGCCAAGTCGACTGTTAATGGTGTCTTCTTGCTGTGCAATGTTTTGGAATATGTGTGTGGCTTCTTGATATGTCTGTTGTTCCTTGCTAGGGTCAGGGTATGCAGTTGTGTTTTTGATTTTGCTAATCTGAGGGTTATCAGGCCCAGTTTTGGTGCCTTGTCATATGACAATGTGCAAGTTCTTAGTAGTTATTACATCATTCTTCTCGACACAAGACAAGACATTAACATTCTTTTTATTGCTAATTTTTTCCAACATGGTAGGACAATCCTCCAAGGAGTGATCGCCTACCCCACAATGTGTACAAAATTTGAGGTCGGTTCTGTCCTTGTACGGACATTCTACGCATCTGTGCCCTTCTTTGTAACAAATAAAGCATTGGGTGGGTTGACGACTCCTTATTTCGCGATTCCCAACGAATCGACCGGTTCTTCCAAACCCTTGTCATCGATTGTCATGTTGGCATTCGTATCGTCGGCCATCATTGCATTGCCCGTTCTGGTTATTGTTATTTTTTTGCTCCGTGTTCTGCGCGACCGCATTTGTCTGGTAAACGGCCTGGTAGTTCTGTCTATTTTTTAGGTTAAGATGGCAGTCGGCCGTGTTGTGATTTGCAGTTTCACAGATAGCACACCAGGAAGCCTTTCCATTCTTCATATTATAAGGACAGTCAGCGGTAGAATGGTCTCCTCGTTCCTGGCAAATGTTGCAAAACGCCTTTGTTTGTACAAAACGGACATCTTGTCGGCTGAATTGTTGTCGACAATTATCTTTGGAATGTCTGGCTGTTGAACAGTTGGTACACCAGACTTCTTGGTTCTTCAGAGTCATCTCTTTCAAGGACTTCTGCACGTTTTCCAGCTGTTCCTCCAAATGGTGGTCGGTCTGATATGCAGGTATGTCTTCATCCATCTCGACCTACAGAGCTTTTGTCAGCGCATCTTCATACGATTTGAAAGTTTCCAGACTGATGTGTCGGCGGACCTTCTGTGAGAGTCCTGCAAGGAACCATTGAATCAGTAATTGTTCGTCAATATTATAATCTAACTGGCTCAATATATCTTTCCATCGTTTATCGTAGTCGCGCACTATTTCTCCTGGCTTCTTGGATGTGGTTTTCAGCTTCTTGGCGGCCAGGTGTTTGGCGTCTGGGGTCTTAAAAAATGATAGGAATTGCGCTTTTATCTCGGCTTTTGTTGCTCTGGGCTGCCGTTCAGAAAATGTCATATACCATGTTAGAGATCTTTTCCTTAGGGCTCCTGCGAACTGGGCCATCTGGCGTTCTTCTTCTGTGACCTTGTTGGCCTCCCATATCGATTCACAGACGAACCAATGTCGTCTGGGGTCTTCGTCACCCTCATAAAAGGGAATCTGAGCAGATCCGTGACCCATGTCGGAGTCACTATCACTACTTTCTGAAGTTGGCAGGGTGGGAGGTGTTGGTGGGGGTGAAAGAGGTGGGGTCGATGATATAGTCGAACCTGTAGGGGTGACGATGGGATTTTGGTCGACGGAACTTGTGCCTCCGTCAGTGGTTGATTCTTTCTTGCAGTAGAGCGGATTGTTGATAATTTGTCTTCTCGATGACCCACTGTCACTTTGCGTGCTCAGGTCTGACTCGTGATTTTCTTCGAAAGTTGTATGTGGCAGGGGGGGTGCTCCTTCATGTGTCGGCAGGAGCAAGTGGATACTACGAAAGGAGGGTGCTGTTTGAAAGGTCACCCAGTTCCCTTCGACCGGTCGGCATATAACAAGGTGTCGTCTCGGGTACGGTTCATCACCTAGTCGACTCCAGATTGTGATGTCACCAGCTCTCAGTCGGAGGTCGTCTTCAATAATAGTCTGTATTACGGTATGGGAGTTGGCGGGGGACATGGTTACTTCATCAGGGATCACTATTTGGAGAGCTTCTTGCTGCTCTATCCACACTTCCTCTGCCTTAGGGGCCGTTTCTTCGTCTACGCCTTCTTCGTGTCGGTCATGACCCGACTCTAGCGGATTCTCATCTCGGTCGGTCTCCCTAGGGTTTTGTTCTCGACGCAGCTCATCGGCTCGTTCACGTCTGGCTTCCCTTCTTTGTTGTCGTTCATCCCTCTCGATTCTTTTAATGTCCAACATACTTTCATACGATACTATGAAGTCCTCTTCGGTCGACTGTTCATTACTGGCTTAAGTCTGGTCGACTGGTATCCACCATGCTCCCTCTCCGACACACGACCAGCTACCCCCCCATAGCCTACCCGACGCTTTTTAGAAAGCTTGGATAATGCTGTCTATTTGTTCAGGAAGTATTCCCACTCCCTTTCAGCAATGAATTTTTCCCACTTCTTTTGCTTCTCCGCCCAGTTAGTGTTTGAG
Organism: Pseudotsuga menziesii; assembly: GCA_001517045.1. Lineage (NCBI taxonomy): Eukaryota > Viridiplantae > Streptophyta > Pinopsida > Pinales > Pinaceae > Pseudotsuga > Pseudotsuga menziesii. Next base: position 81,572 of record LPNX010705535.1, on the reverse strand, counting down.
GGTGGTTCACGTAATAGTGGTCGAGCTTCGACAATATGGCCTGCTCCTTTTTCTATTAAGAACTTGAACAGCAAAGTCGGAAAGGAACACAAGAATTGATCAGTAAATTCTGTGAAAAATTTCTGTCGAACAGTTTCCACAGAAGTCCTGTCTTAGACTGCTTGTTCCTCATAGAAGTCGTCGGCTATCTTTTCGAACCACTCCGATAGATTCGTACGACCGCCTCGGATTAGTTTCTGGAGTAACTGTTCTTCTTTAGTCTTGTCCGGTTTTCTCATCCAAAAGCTGCTTCAGTAGATGTGGCACGGATTCGACAAACTTTTCGTGAGTCTCAGTGAAAAATCTGGCTTTGGCTTCTGCGACTGTCAATCTGTTCCTTCTCACGTAATTTTGTAGATAGTTAGCAATTTTTCGCTCCCACCAGTCCTTTATCTCCTGCTCTGGTATCATATGTGAGCATATACTCCAGTTATGTACTACCGGCAACGGAACCAATGTTTTAATCTCACAGATCACATAAGGTTACCAATAATACATACCAAAATATACAGAATATACACAGATACAAGAGACAAGAACAGATAGGATAAACAAATTATATTATTCTCAATAGATCATACAAATCCAAGAACTGAACTGGTTCTTATGAGGCTCAACAGCCTAATATATACAGATTACAAACAGTTACAAGATAACTACCTGTCGGTTCGGTGAACCGACACAACTATTAGTTAGCAGTCTTAATTACTGTGTTTGCTCGGCCGACCGACTTAGTCGGCTGATCGACTAAGTCGGTCTTCATTCAAGCCGACCTACGTCGACTCTCTCCTTCTACAAAGTTTAACAATGATTTTAGGGGCGCAACCACATATGTCTATTATTTAGTCCTTTCATTTTATAAGGACACACTGTCAAACATTTTCCAAAACGACATATCAAATCTCAATAAAAAATATTGAAAAAATTATGAATAGAAAGCTAACATAATTCTCTAAAAGTTTTTTTTACTTGAAAGTGAAATTCTAAACGAAAATATCACTTTCATTCACCCAAAGTTGAAAAACATGAAAAAATCAAATTTATTTTCTCATAAGACCCCCCAAAATAGACACCTATCTTCATGGATTCACCCTACACCAAAATTCATCATAAAGCCAACTTTTTACATTATGATCTCCTAACCATTTCTTAAACTCTATAGAATTTTTTGTCACTTCTATCTTTGTATTTATTTTCTTAATTTCTTCAAAATTTTCTAACACTAAAGGACAACTATACACTCTTAGTTTTTTAAGTGTTTGGAGATTTAAATAATTTTTTGACATCTCTCATTTTTCACAATTCATCAAAGTCAATGTTTGAAGAGAGGACATTGCACCTTCCTCTAGCAAAGGAAACTCCTTTAACTCAGATAATTCAATTAATGAAAATATTTCTAACAAGGGAAATATACTAGTTTCACCCAACTCTATAGTAAACTTCTTTAAATTACTGCAACCCACTATATGTAATTGTTTTAGAATTTGGAGCTTGTGCAAATGTGGAAGCTCTTCCAACATTTGGCAATACCACATTCGAAGATAACTCAAATTTCAAAAATCAGAAAAGTTACTCAATAATTTAACCAGACGCGGGCAATGTAAGCTGAGCCTTCTCAACTTTGACATATAAGTTATGTCATGGGGTAACTCTATCATCGTTGAAAGGTTCAAAAATAGTGTTTCCAAGTGAACAAATTTCCCTAATTCCCCCTCACTAATTGTTTGGCCATTTTCTGATAAGTGTAAGCTTTTGAGTTGGGTTAATTTTCCTAATTCCAAATCTTTCAGGGAGGCTACTTTTTTGTATATGTGTTTTCCTTCCTTTTTTGTCCACATACTTATGCAGTAAGTCATGTGAAAGAACTGCAGAGACGTGAGGCCTGATATACTAGGAGGAAGACATTGCAAATCAAAACAGCGCTGGAGGGATAAATACTTCAGAGACCTCAACTTATGAATGTCACATGGTAATTTTGTAATTCTAGACCCTCTGAGATTAAGGATTTGGAGATTCACAAGCTTTGTGAAAGATGGAGGCAGCCTTATTATGGGAACATATGCTAAATTTAGGTAAACCAACTATTTCAAACAACCCACACTCTCTGGCAAGGACTCCAAAGACGTTCGATTCAGATCCAGAATCTTAAGAGACCTCATACCTCCAAACAACCTTCTTGGAATTTCTATGATCTTATTTTGTCGAAGTGTCAAAGAACAAATTTGTGGAGCGCTCCATGATTCGTAAAGCGAGGTCAAATTATTATTGTTCAGCAGAATCCTGGTGCGCCCCGAACATTAATTTTCATTTAACGTTGTCAAATCCTGACCTGCCCGGCAATAGAAGTTTTCTTCGTGCTCTGCAATTTGTATTGCCTAATCACGCAGTACGTCGTGCATCCTGAACTCGAACACGCTGCCATTGACTTATCTCGCGATGGGTTTGATCAAACAACGATCAACTAAAACGCTTGCTCAAGCCATCAAATTTGTCGGATCAAGATGTTGGCTGATATCTGAAATGAGACGGGTGATTCTTCTACTTGTTTGATATCGAGAAATAAAGTCACACCTAGAAATTGTGCACTCTTGCACCATTATTGAACCTTGTTTGAGAAGCGCATCCAAATTTTGAAGCTACTCATTCACAGCTGATGTCTTGTTTGGAATTCCTTTCTTCTTATTGAGCGCCAGGTAGTATTGCTGGATCTGGCTTATAATGGGCTCAATTCTCTTTACCAGATCTTTGAGAGAGTTCAGCTCTTTCTTGCAGCTGATCGCAATGTTGATTTGATGAAGAATACCATGGACTGTCATGTTGATACACACACCAACAAATCTAGAGATCAGGAATCCATCAATATACAAAAATCGGGAATCCATCAAAATACATACATAATTCAATGAAATTCAAGTTGTATGCTCCTACATCAATCAGAACGAGTAGTTAGGGTTGCGTTCTCTCTCTAGTGGACGGGAGGGGACGTGACGACATGGTATCAAAGTTATTGGTTACAACATTGGGCCTGGATGGGCCAATAGAATAGATATTAGAGCCATGGGTTGCAGCATTGGGCCTAGATGGGCCAAGTTGAATAGATAAAAATGGAAAAGAACACCCAGGTTGTGATTTGACAGAGTTGCTGGTTGCATCATTGGTATAAATGTGCCAAGGAAATTGGTTGTAGAAAGAAAACTACAACAAGAAAGAGTGCTATTTAGAAGAATTGCTAAACATAGCCAACCCAATGAAATGCATCGTGACCGTGATCTCAATTCTACTACGATCTTTACCATTCATGCTTGCAAGAAAAAATTGGTAAGTAATTGTTTGAATTTCTAAGATTGACTAACAAATGATGCCGCTAACATGTTTTACAGAGTCATAGTGCAAATTGAAGAGTTGATCTTGGTCCGACCATGAAGGTCAAAGAAGATCAACACTAAGAAAATTAACATCATGGATGATGCACAAGATCCCTGTGGACAAGGGAAAGATGTTATGGGGGAAAAGCCAAGAGACCCATAAGAGGGAAGGAACCCATTCCAATGCTGGAGATGTGGAGGACCCCATTTGTGTCAGATTTTTCCAAATGGGGAAGGGTATGTAAGGCCATCTTATAATATCCAAGGTCATGGAACTGAAGTTGTTGGGAAAAGGGAACGAGAGAGTTCCCCAGATGCTACAACTACCATAAGAAGCATAAGGGTATAGTTGTAGGGTTGCAAGGAAGAAAATAAAAGGTTGGTAAAGGATTTGCTAGAGAAAAACCATATGAATTTAGTCATGCTATAGAGTTTGGAATACCCCCAAAGGAAGATAAAATTTGGGCATCATTTAACAGAGGTAGAAGGGAGTAGGAGAAATTCCCATAAGAAAAATGTGAAGCTTAACCCAAGAAAGGTTTTAAATCTTCTCACCTCCTGAATCAACAAAGTCATCCATTACAAGATGAGATTGAGCCAGCCATAGTGATGAGGGCAAATCCCAAGGAACCACTCAAATGATGGTAATGTGAAGGACCCCATCTACGCAGGAATTGTCCACTTGCGAATAGGAATGAGGTTCAAGTCCCTAGCACCCAAGAAGTTGAAACGGCGGGTCAGGAATCAAGGATCATTCCTAAAATTTGTGCAATGTTAGAAGACCACCAGGCAGGTCATAACTCAACTGTGGTGGAAGTTGAGGGTGAGATTATTGAACATAATGTTTCTGTTTTGATTGACCCTGGATCGACTCACAGCTATATCACCCCTGGACTTGTTGAGATGTGCACTTTGAAGAAGTAAAAGCATAGAAAATTGTGTTTATTTCAACTAGACAATATAACTAAGAGAAAGGTTAGTGGAGTGGTAAGGAAATGTCCATTTTCCATGTATGGGTTAGTCACTTGTGCAGATCTAAATGTTTTGCCTCTTGGTTCCTATGATGTTCTCATTGGAATGGATTGGTTGGAAGAACATAGAGCAAGATTTGATTGTTACGAAAAGACTTTTGAGTGGCTGAATGAATAAGGAAACCTGAAGGTTGTGAAAGGCTTTCCAAAAGTGATCTCTGGAAGGAACTCTTCAGCAATACAGCTGAAGAAGTTCTGGGGGGGAAATGTTGCAGAATGTCTGCAGCTCATGTTTTGGAGGAAGTAGAGAATGATACTCATGGGTTGGAGGGTTGTCATGTGATGTAGGAATTCAGGAATGTTTTTCCGTTGAAATTAAAGAGCTTCCTCCAAAGGGGGACGTTGATCTCACAGTTGAACTTGTGCCGGGTAAAGCACCAGTGTCCAAGACACCCTACAGGGTGAGTACACCAGAGATGATAGAGATGAAGGTGCACCTGCAAGAGTTGTTGGGAAAGAGGTATGTCAAGAAAAGTGTGTCTCCTTGGGGAGCACCATTCCTAATTGTGAAAAATAAAGATGATACACTATGATTTTGTATTAATCACAGACAGTTGAGCAAAGTCACTAAGGGGAACAAACATCATTTTCCTAGAGAGGATGACTTCTTTGATAAAATGAGAGGAGAAAAGGTGTTTTCCAAGATTCACTTGGGGTTTGATTAGCATTAGGTAAGGCTCCAGTAAGGCTCCAGGATGGAGATTTTCATAAGACAACCTTCAGAGCAAGGTATGGATTTTATGAAGTTGTAGTGGTATCATTTGGTTTCACAAATGCACCAGTAAGAACATGTGCCTCATGAATAATGTTTTCAGTAAGTATCTGGACATGTTTGTTCTTGTTTTCCTTGATGGCATTCTTATTCTAAGAATGAGGAAGAACATGTGGAACATTTGATGCTGACTTTGAAATTGCTCAGGAAGCATAAGTTGTATGCAGGGTTGAGAAACTATGAATTCTATGAAGATAGAATTCATTACTTGGGTCACATTATCTCAGATAAAGGAATACCCATGGAACCTAAAAGGGTTGAGGCCATTAGGAGCTGGCTTGCTCCAAGAAAGATGATAGATGTAGGATATTTTGTGGGACTTGTAGGGTATTGCAGGAAGTTCACTGAAGAAGATTTTGCAGGAAAATTGGAGCCTATGTATAGGTTGAGGAGGCCTACATGTGAACTTGTAGTTCCATGAAGAAATGACCCTTGTGTGTATGGGGATACATATGAGGACTTCCTGAAGACTCAGGTAGAATGACCTGAGTAGAGCAGTATGGTTGTTCCCAATGAAATCCGGGGCAAGAAGCTACCACGTTCCATGAGAAGGATCTCATGACTAAGAACATATTTTGAAACTTCAGATTGCAAGATTTTCTATTGATTAAGGGAGACTGTGATCTCTTGTGATGGTTTTGATTCATGCTAATAATGGATATGCTTGTTTTCCATTGCTTGATGTTTGAAGTTTCTGGTACTAACTGTGAATGTTTGACTGATTTAAAATTGTGTCAGGATGACATGGTCCATGTGGATGTCAAGGTTTTGGGAAGCATGTGTAAGTAGGGGATGAGTGCTCCCACTTGAAAAAAGTGAAACAATATGAGGATGACCTAATGGTTGCAAAAATATGATTTTATGCAGGAAGCAGAAGTGTGAACTCATATTTTTATTTGAATATAAATGTTATTGATCATTTGATATTTGGGAAATCATGTATGCATGAAATAGATTTGAAAATCTATGATTAAAATTTTATGATGACATCTCATGTAAATTGCATACTTGTATGTAACACAGGTGAGATGATGGAAGTATGCCCTTGGAGTACATAACTTCTCGAAAGGATGTGTTTGGGATACATAACTCTTTGGAAGGATGTACTGGGTGTACATAGCTCCTCGGAAAGATGTACTGGGTGTACATAGCTTCTCGGAGGGATGTGTTGGAAATAGGTTTGAAAATCTGACTAAAATTTTTATGATGACATCTCATATGAACTGCATGCTTGTATGTAATGCAAGTGAAATGATGAAAAATATGTATTGGGTGTACATGGATCCTCGGAAGGATTTACGGGGTGTACATAGCTTCTCAAAGGGATGTGTTTGGAATAGGATTGGAAACCGATGATTGAAATTTTATAATGACATTTGATGTAAACTGGATGTCTATATGTAACATAGGTGAGATGATGAAAATATGTACTGGGTGTACATGGCTCCTCGAAAGGATGTACTGGGTGTGCATGGCCTCCCGGAGGGATGCGTTTGGAATAGGTTTGGGAACCTATGATTAAAATTTTATAATGGCATTGGTAAGCACTTGGAGGAGGTGTTGGACCCTTAAGCTAGAGTTATTATTGAGCACCCACAGAGGTGTTAGACTCTGAATCGGGGCTGATTGGATCTCGGTTGAGAGATGCTATACAGATAAGTATTGGATTACTTGGAAAATCCTGGGTGATTTTTTGTAATTACACATGTAGATAATGATTCAACTAATATTTCATAAATCTTGTTAAGAAATAAATCCCATGGAAATGAATCTGACATGTGAATTAATCTGTTATGGTTCCTAGAAAGGAAGTCCCTGAGAAGTGGTGAGCACTGGAAGAGGTGCTAGGCTCGTAAACTAGAGCTTCCATTGAGCACCCAAGGCGGTGTTAGGCTCTGAAGCAGGGTTGACCAGATTTCTGATGGGAGATGTTATACAGATAAGTAGTTGGTTTACTTATCAGACTTTTGATTGTTATTGATTTTCTCTAAATATACATGAGCATATGATGCAACCATGGTTTTGAAAACCTTGTTATAGATTACATCCTATAGGAATGAATCTAACATATGAATTAAATTCATTGTGGTGATCAGAAAGGAAGCACCTGAGCTTCGTAAGCCACTGGAGGAGGTGCAGGCTCTTGAACAAAACTACTATTAAGGCACTTGAGGAGGTGTTGGGCTCAAGAACAGAGCTGGTAGACCTCGATTGAGAGGTATTTTCAGGTGATCCAAGGCTTGTAGAAATTTGGCTACCCTTTAATGCACACCCAGGTGTGGGGTGGGGAAGGGTTGTGAGCGCCATGGTTGTATAAAGCCCAATCGGACAGATGTGGATCCAAAAGAAGATACTTATGCATATGAGTATTTGATTCACTTGGGAAATTTTTGTTGATTTTATATCAATATACATGTGCATGTGATTCATCTATGATTTCAGAAAATCTTGTGAATACTGACATGGGAATTGACTCATTGCTTGAGCATAGGTATTGTTCGTTGCAAAGACATTGGAAACGTTCCCAGTTGAGGAGAAGGATTCTCCAAGACCAGGAAAATATCTTGTGGCATGTGTTGATGCATGCACGAAAGGACTTGGAAGAGTTCCAAATTGTGCCATTGGACAGATACTGGTGCAGAGGAATCACTGCGGTCCTAAAGAGGCTATGTGGGAGCTGGAGGATGCCATGCGATTGGCACATCCATTTTTGGTTTGATTTTGCAAAGCACTGAGGGCGATGCCAGTGTAGAAATTGTTAAATTTTTGTAAAGCACTGAGGACAGTGCTATTGAAGGGGGAGGGGAATGTAACATCCCGGTTTTGACCCCATTTACAATAAATGTATATGATTTAAATATTGTAATTAATCATGGTATCGATCTAAAGGAAAAATCCCCACCATTGATTTAGAATTTTATGTTTCGATAGCTTGTTCACCCTGAAATCCTTGTTCACCCTATGCTTATCTGCATAGCTTTTCTGTATGTCCTGTGCTGCTTTCAGATTCTGCCTGATCTTTACAACCTCTTGCTCCATTTCCTTGAGTAGTTCTGGACCAATCACAACCCTTTTCACTGGATTATCCCAAGTCACTGGTGTCCTACACCTTCTTCCATACAAAGCTTCATATGGACTCATCCCCAAGGATTCCTGCTATCCATTGTTATAAGCAAAATCTACCAAGTGTAATCAATCTTCCAACTTGGTTGGTTTGTCCATCACGTACATGCCAAGAATATCTTTAAGCACCTAATTAACCCTCTCTGTCTGCCCATCTGTCTGAGGATGGTATGCATTGCTAAAGTTTAGCTTTGTACCCAAATGTTCAAACAACCCCTTCCAAAATTTGGAAGTGAACTTGACATCTCTGTCAGAGACTATTTCCTTAGGCAATCCATGCAATTTGAAAATCTCCTTCATGAAAATCTTTGCAATGTCATTAGTCTTATGCGTAGACTTAACCGGTATAAAATGCGCTTCCTTTGTCAACTTGTCCACCACAACCATGATGGAATCATGTTGTCTCCAAGTCATCGAAAATCCTGTAATAAAATCCATGTAAATAACTTCTCATTTCCATTCTGGAACTGGAAAAGGCTACAACAAATCTGCTGGATGTTGATGCTCAACCTTTACCTCCTGACATTTCATGCATCGTTTTCATTCTTGGCCAAAAGTATTGTTTTCTGGCAGTAGCAATTGTCTTCTGGTATCTTGGGTGACTAGAATATGGAGCTTGATGGATCTCATCCATAACTACTCTCCCCAACTCCGCTACATTTGGAATATAAATTCTACTTTTATAAGTAAGAAGTCCATCTTCTTCCAATTTATATCCCTCATACCTCTTCTCAAGGCTTTGCTGCTGCAATTTGTCTTTTACCAACTCATCCACTTCATCTCTGGCAGTATGATTAACAATATACTACCTCAAATATGATTGGAAAATATTAAGAGATGCCACATGCATTTCCTGCATCTTCCTGCTAAGTGCATCAACTACCTTATTTTCCTTTCCCCTTATGTGCTTGATTTCAAAATCAAACTCACATAAAAACTCCAGCCATCTCGCTTGCCTAGCATTCAGAGTAGGCTGATCAAATAGATACTTCAAACCACAATGGTCTGTTCTTAGTTCAAATATTATACCCATCAAGTAATGCCTCGACATCTTGAGGGCATGTACTATGGCTGCAAGCTCTATATCACGAGTGCCATAGTTCTTCTCATGCTCCTTCATCTTTCCTGACTCATAACATAACATGTGGTTGTCTTGCATAAGGACTCCTCCAAGCCCTTGTCCACATGCATCGATACATACCACAAAATCTTTCTTTGGATCTGCAACTTTCAATACTGGTGCACTGGTGAGAATATTCTTCAACCACTGGAAGCTTTCTTCACACCTCGATGTCCATTCAAACTTTATCCCCTTATTTTGTAAATAAGTGATGGCATATGCAACTTTGGAGAATCCTTCAATCAATCTCCTGTAGGATCCTGCAAGTCCCATAAAAGATGTTACATCTACCACATTTCTTGGAGTAGGCCAATTCATAATGGCTTCAATCTTTTTAGGTTCCACAGATATTCCCTCTTCTGAGATAATGTGGCCCAAGTACTGAATTCTATCTCTATAGAAGTCACACTTGCTCAGCTTCGCATACAACTGATGCTCCCTAAGCAATTGCAATGTCAATCTCAAATTATCTTCATGCTCCTCCTCATTCTTAGAATAAATAAGAATGGCATCAAGGAAAACAAGAACAAACTTGTCCAAATACCTGCTGAAGACACTATTCATAATACACATAAATGTAGCTGGTGCATTTGTGAGCCCAAATGGTACCACTACAAACTCATAATGTCCATACCTTGTTCTGAAGGATATCTTATGAATGTCTTCATCCTTGATTCTCACCTGATGATAACCAGACCTCAAGTCAATCTTGGAAAATACCTTTGCTCCTCTCATTTGATCAAAGAGTTCATCAATCCTAGGAAAAGGATATGTATTCTTCACAGTAACCTTGTTCAACTGTCTGTAATCAATACACAACATGAGTGTACCATCTTTCCTCTTTACAAACAAAGATGGTGCTCCCCAAGGAGACACACTCGGCCTGATATACTTCTTTTCCAACAACTCTTGTAGTTGCATATTCAATTCTAGCATCTCCGGTGTACTCATCCTGTAGGGTGTCTTGGACATAGGTGTTGCTCCTGGCACAAGTTCAATTGTGAAATCAATGTCCCTCTTTGGAGGAAGTCCTGGAATCTCATCAAGAAACACATCCTTGAATTCCTGTAACACCTAATAGTCCTGCAACCTAGGAGTTTCATCCTTTGTTGCCTCCACAATATGAGATGCATACAACTGGAAACCCTTCCTACAGAACTTCTTCAACTACATTGCTGAAACCTGCCGTATTGAAATCACCTTTGGAACATATTTCACAACTACTGGGTTCCCTTCTTCATCCATGCATTCAAAAGTATTATTATAACAGTCAAGCTTTACTATGTGAGCTTCTAACCAATCCATTCCAATGAGAACATCATAGGAACCAAGTGGTAGAACATTCAGGTCTACACAAGTGACCAACCCATTCATGACCAATCGGCATTTCTTCACCACTTCACTGACATTTCTCTTAGTTCTAGTGGCTAGCTGAACTAACCAATATTTTCTGTGCTTTGCTTTCTTAAAAGCACAAATATTCACTACTCTAGGAGTAATGTAACTGTGAGTAGAACTAGGGTCAATCAAAATAGAAATAGATTACTCAACAATCTTACCTACAACTTTGACCACAGTTGACCAGTGATCTGCCTGGCGGTCCTCCAGTGCTGCATAGATCCTAGGGACTGCCTTTGCTACTTGACCTGCTTTTTTTGCTTCTTGAATGTTGTAAGTTGGCATTGCACTCTCATTCATGAGTGGAAAATATCTGCACAGGTGGGGTCCTTTACATTTTCAACATTGAGGTGGTCCTCTATTCTGTTGTGTGTCTTCAGGATTTTCTCCTATTCTGTTGTGTGTCTTCAGGCAGGGATGGCTGCTTCTGCTAATTCCTGAAGTTAGAAGGTTTCAAACCTTTATTTCTTTGGTCAAACTTCTCATTCTTCTTGTCCTTCCATGCCTTATGGTAATCAGGTTTACCTTTGCTTTGCTCATAGCAATACTTAGCCTTCCTTATTTCTTCTTCAGGAGTTCTAGGTTCGTAAAACTCAATTCAATCTTTGTAAGACTGAGGCAATCCACTCAGAAAATGCTGGACCTTCACTTTTTCATCTCTGATTTACCTGACATACCTCAACATCTCCAAAAAATTATTTGAATACTCTTCCATGGTCTGTTGTCCCAATTTCAGCTCATGGAACTCCTTAATCTTGTCATCATAATACTTGTTAGAGAGGTATTTCTGCTTGAAATACTTCTTGAATTGTTTCCACTTAAGTCTCCTTTCAATGATCCTCTTTACTTGCTTGAGGTGCTCCCACCAAATGGATGCTCTTCCTTTCAGATTGAATATGGCAACCCTTTCCTTCATGCTTCCTGAATAATCCTGAACTTGAAAGTACTTCTTTATCCCAAGAAGCCAAGCTTCAGCCTCTTGTCCAGTCTTTACCTCCCCATCAAATGTAGGAGGCTTAGCCTTCTTAAATTCATCCCGAGAGAAATCCTTATGGTGCCTCCTTCTTTTTCTTTTATGAGAAGATGAGCTTCAATCCCCGCTAGATTCTTCAGAGTCAGATGATCCACTAGAAGTCCTTCTCCTTCTCCTAGTACTGCTCTTACTGCCTTTCGGGCTTGCTGTACCCCATCCAGAGTCTATCTTTTTTTGCAAGTCTGTCAAGCTCTTCAACATGGCAGCATTCAACTGATGTTGTTCTTCGTGGGCTTTAATCAAGCTTCTCATGGTGGCTGCAACATTTGGTGGTGTCTCTTGGAATCTCTTTCCATTAGACTCTATGTCATCATTTCCAACTCGGACATTTTCTCCCATGGCATCTTGTGCACGCTCGTAAGAATCTCGAGCTTCATATCCATCATGGGTTCTCATAACTGAACCACCACTTACTTACCAAACTGTACCACCTGGAGAACTACCCTCAAAGGTGTTTGTGATTCTTCAAACGTGTTAGTAACAAAACTGTTGGATGCATAACATTGATATAATTCAGAATTACTTACCTTCACCTGGCAAAATCATAAAATAACAGTTTTTCCCAAACACAAAATTTTCTCCCTTTCCAGCCATGTAATCCACTGACAATCTGCTGAAAAATTCACTGAAAAATAGCTGAAAATTCACTGAAAAATAGCTGAAAATTCATTGAGAAATCTCATTTGAAAAACTCAAAATTTCCTTTTTCCCAATCGGACCTTTTCCCAACTAAAATTCCGACACTTCAGCGTCAAAACAATTAGTTCTCTCCAATGCCTATCGGCGGTCTGATCGTCTATTTTTCTTCGACATGTCAAATCCTTAGTTGTCTAGGCTTCTGGACTATTATCGGCGATGCCAAGGACTATTATCATGGTGGTTGTGTATCAGCGATCAAAATCGTTAACCGTTACAGCATCAGCGAGGAAACTAACTCCGATAACGCAGTATCGACGATCGGAAGCACTATTCTTTAGGTGGATAGTTTCGTTGGTAGCCGCAATGACAAGAAACAACCCAACTATGGGTTTTGTGGACCATACCACCCGTCGGTAGTCGAAAGCTCTAACACTATGTGTCAATGACTCAAAACTGAACGTTCCCGCTGCGTCAGCGATCGGAGCACTCTCGGTAGTTGAAATTTCTAATTGTCACAATGATAGTACAAATGACAGCCGCACCGACGGACTCACAAACAACTAAGTTTTTTCGATGCTTCATCGACGGTCTCATCAACTAATATTTTTTGAAGTATCAGCGATCTGATCCTCTATTTTTCTCCAATGTGTCGGCTGCTCCCTTGTCTAATTTTCGCCGACGTTCGACAGTTTGATCTTCTAAATTTTTCTGACATTTTCAACACTTAAGAGAATTTTTCATTCTTTTTTCTCCTTCGCACCAGCACCCTTATCATCTATATTATGTCGACATTCATAGCTACTTCATTATCTATTTTCCGCCAACGTATCATCAGCGGCTCCATCAACTAAAATTCGTCGATGTTTCGGCAGTCTTCGGTCGATCTCCACCGCCGTTTCGGCTACTTACTCAACTAATCTTCGCCGACACTGCGGCTTCAACTTCAACTTCACTGTTATCTGTCGATGTATCGTCTCCAGCTTCATCTAATTTTCGTCGACGTCGATGGTCTATATCGAGCAACCTTTTTTACTAAACCAGCCGACGTTTCGGCGGTTCCATCCACTAGTTTTCTCTGCCATTTCAGTGGTCTTCTATTAAGCTGAGCCGATGTATTGGCTCAGGTTTCCTCTAATTTTCGCTGAAACCTCCATCAACTTCCAATCTCTGACCACTTCAAAAAATTCTCCCCCACCAGTTCCCCATCGGGAGGACTTCTGTCTAAGATGTTCGATGCATCGGGGAAGCTTCAAACTAATTCTTCTGATGAGTCAACAGTCTTGGCACTTAGAAAAAATTTTGTGGAAGTTTTCTAATCTCTACTGGGCAGAGGACAACCTACCTCTGCTATCTAGTTTCTCATGGCCCGCTAAGGCCCCAATGCTGCAAGGATGGCTTTGATACCACATCGTAATGTCCCCGGCCCTTCGACCCACAAAGAGGATGCTACCATGTCATTAACCATCCGGGCAAACTGCCCCATGAACATGAACATATACAAAACTGAAATTCTTGAACATAAGACATGCTAAGATGCATAATCATTCACATACACAGTGGAAGCAAACATACATTCATTCAGGCATTCAACATGTTCATCATGGTTCATTAACATTAAATATGATTGTAGAAGTGAAATGGACAAGAATACTTATCTTTAAAAGATCTCATCCCACAACCAGCTACGTCACTGCAACGTTCCACCCAACCATAGGCTAGCGTGCTCCTTAATCTCTCAGCAACGTTTCCACCCTCGAGCTAGGCATGATCCCCCAAGGAATAAGGAACAAACAGGCTTACACATAGCCAAGGATACACAAGACACAGCCAAGCAACACAGTTGGGTTTATCAGACCATCAGCAATTCAGCCAAGCCAACACAGTTGGGTTTATCATGCCATCAAGGAGCTGGGAAAGGCTAAATTCTAAGCTGGTGAGCTCATTGAAGAACTAAGGACACCCACACCAGAACTAGCCTAACTTCTAGGACACCCACACACACCCAACACAAGGAAATCAATCCCTTCTCTGCTACACAGTCCCTCAGGCCCTAACCTCCCTTCCAGTGCTATTCAGGGATTGTGGAGAAGAAAGCCAACCCTCTAGCTCTGTCTGTGTGGTTTCGAAACACACCAAGTTTGTCAAGCAAACCAAGCCCTCATCCCCACTCCAATATAATCTGAATACCAACCACTACATGCATGCAACAAAACAAGTGATTCATAGCTTTGTGAGAAAAACAAAGGGAAATAGGGTGACAACCCAAAAATGGTGAACGCAGCTCAGGCCAAGCAAGGAGTTTCAGAGTTGTTCTTAGCCCTAGCATGGCCAAAACAACTCAACAGCAACCCCAAAAGCTAATTGCACCCACAACAAATGAACGACGTGGGGAAAACCACATCCCCGGTCTCAACAATGAAGTGACGAGAAATTACACAGTCCGGAATCGGTAAGGAAAACATACACCCAACCCAATCCACCAAATCGGTATGGAAAACACCTATACACACAGATATCATGTCCTAAGTCCACCCTTCCAGCTTGCTGCGTGAAGAAAAACCAAGAAGAATCCTGTGCGTGAAGAATGAAGAGCGAACCATCCCTCTGCGTGAAGATGGGCCAACATGATGGAGAGAGTGGGAGAGTCGAAGAATCCCTTCCCACGTGAAGTGGTGGAGTGCGCGTGTGGGAAAACCTACCACCCACCACTACCCAGAAATAACTGCCCCCATCTAACAGTAGAAGTATTTAATGGGTGGTTGACACATGGCTTTTCCCCATAGGCTCAAGGACGTTTAACAATCCCCCCCCCTTATCCTTAGGAAAATCATGCCCTTTTCATTATGGTTGCAGTGACATAGCTGGTTGGGTTTATTTGATTAAAAATGCATATTTACAAAATTCCAAAACTAATATGTGTTGTATATCACAATATACCATCGGCAATAAGTCCAATCGCCAAAACATAACACAACCAAATCGATGGTGGGGCTTTTGCCTTTAGCTCCACACCATTATCAATTACAATATATCCATCATGTACATTTAATGCAACGGGGTGAAAACCAAGGTGTTACATTTGTGCTAGCCAAGCACAATATGATTGAGACATCATGTAAATATGTAAATTAATTAACCCATAACCAGCTATGTCAATGCAACAAATAATGATACAGGGGCATCATTTCCTGAGGGATAGGGAAGGGGAATGTTTAACCTTGAGCCAATGGGTAAAAGCCAAATGTCAAGGGAAAAACCCATAAGTTGTCAACCAACTATTTCTTGTCTTTTTCCCCAATCATTTATTTCTACCAGAATTTGGTTGAGGTAGTTATTGCATGGGAATGGGAAAAGTAGGGGCAAAAATTCGAATTGGGCAGAGCACCCATTCTAGAAGAACGTGTTTTGACCCCATGAGCAAGAAAACACCCAAAAAGGTACGCCCATTCCCACGTGCATTTACGTTTCATCTTCCCTCACATTTTGGGAGAGTTGTGGGACGTTTGGGATGATCCATCCTTCATTCACGGGGGAGGTTGTTCATTCACGAGGATTCACCCACGCGTTGGAAAATTATACCCGATCAGACAGACGTAGCGAGAGCTAGCAGGTGTTGCTACGTGTTTCTACAAGTATTTTTCCTTTGTCGAGACCCTGGTTGTTGTATATTCTTGAACTACTGAGTGTTATGAGACCCTATTACTTTGTGTATCAGAGTGAAGCCTATGTTGTGTTGTCTCCCTATGGTTTGTTGTGATGTGCACCCTAGTTTTGGTATGAACTATATACAAGAATTAGAAGTGGAAGAGACATAGAATGTTCTTGATAAACCTAGTGTGGGACCTCACAATAATATAAGAGTCCCTGTTGAATCTACTATGCACATCCTAAAGAGCACTGGAAGGGAAGGTGTATCCTGATAGACTATGGAGTAGAGAAGGGGGCACTTCCTTGTGTTGGGTGTGTAGGAAACATGGATTTCGGGGTAGATATGTCTTGTGAAGGTGTCCTTAGCTATGTGGATGATCTCACTAGCTTAGCAGTTCTTCCTGTCCACTGCCTTAGAAGCATGATAAACCCAACTTGAAGGACGGCTTGGCTAATAGACCAATAAACCCAAATTTTGGCTTGGATGTGTCTTGTTGTGTTTGACCTTGTGTGTGTGATCCTTAGCTGGACAACCTGATAAACCCATCTATTAGTTGGCTTGGCTAGTCCTTAATGTGAATGTTGGCTTCACTGACTACAGTCTGATAAACCCATCAATATATTGGCTTGTGTGCATGCAGCCTGATAAACCCAACTATGTTGGCTTGGCTGAGTTTTGTTGTATCCTTGGGTATGTGTGAGCCTGCTAGTGTTCCTTATTCCTTGGGGTAATCATGCCCAGCTCAGGGGTGGAAGTTTTGCTGAGAGATTGATGAGCACACTGGCCTATGATTGGGTGGAACGTTGTAGCAATGTAGCTATTTGCATGACAAACTTCTTTCAAGATAAGTATTCTTGTCTATGTTAAGCTCTGCATTTGTATTTTCTTAATGAAATATGATGAACATGCCTAATGTGTTGAATTGATGAATTGTTTCCACTGTATAATTCCAATTGTATGCATTTGCGTATGTTTTTTTCAATGCATTTTTAAATTATGTTATGGGGCTTAGATTTCCTGGATTGGTGATGTCCTGAATGATCAAAGCTGTCCAATACTTCTGCTAATAGGTTGAATTTCCTGAAATAAATGTCCTTCCGCAACTTTCCTTTCTGCAACTTGCGGGATGCGGGATGAGACTTCACAATCTCTATTTCCGTAGATTTCCTTCCAAAAATTGTGGGATGCGGGATGCGTCTTCACAAATCTCTACTTTTGCAACTCTTCTTTCCACAACGGTCTATTCCACATGCGGGATGCTGGATGCGGCTTCGCGGATCTCTACTTCCACAATTCTTATTTCCACAATGGTCTATTCCGCATGCGGGATGCAGGATGTGCCATGCGGGATGCGGGATGTGGGATCGCAATTTCCATTTTCCCCGATTCCACAAACTCAAGCTTTCCGTACTGTTGATTCTTGCAGGTTGATTCTCAGCTTTTAATCCATTCCTAGATGTGGAACATATTGTGACCGTTGATTTTCATCGCAATTTTTCTCTATTGTTCGATCTCCTCTGAGATATTTCTCTGTAGATCATTGAATTGATCACTGACAGGATCAATTTCTCTGTTTTTCAGAAGTGGAGAATTTATACATAGACTTGAATAGAGTGAATGCAAGATGAATTCATTCCTCTATATATTTCTACAAAAACAAGGAATCCATCAAAATACATACATAATTCAATGAAATTCAAGCTGGATGCTCCTACATCAATCAGAGCGAGCAGTTAGGGTCGCGTTATCTCTCTAATGGACGGGAGGGGACATGACAAAGGAACCTGTGCAGAAAACATCCCTAAGTATTTTTTGGATGAAAATCCATTCCATAATTGGGAAACATTATTGATCAAAATGATATCTACTTGGATCCTAACAACATTTTTTCACTACTCAACTGACCAAAATTGCAAACAATGATCACTTTAAAGAGTTTTTATGGGCAATATGAATTTTAAACAAAAATCATCAAATCATTTTTAAAAATGGCGCATTCGTTAGATGGAATATCACATTAGAAAGACTTCTCTTAGAATACATAATTTGACTAAGCATTTCAATAGATCAAGAAAAGGTTCTACTCAAAACCCATTTTAAGATTTCCAAATTTGTAAGAGGCATTTGAAATCAAAATCGATTCTTCCTAGCATGCCATTAGTGCAGTTCTAAAAAATTGAGGTCACCTTTTGGCCTATCACTCAAAGGATCTAGCCAACACAACGATACATTAGAAAATTTGTGATAAATAACCATGTACACTTTTCCAAGCCTTAATAAAGAAATGGATACATTATATTCTTAACAAAGAAAGCAACATATATTCAACAATTTGATTTAGTAATAAAGTATAAGAAAGATATAGCCAATTAGTTTGGGAATTTGCTAAATTTCCCTCAATTTAATACCCTAAATATCCTCAACCTATGGTTTGCATCATATGATGAATGAAAATCACTATATATGACAAATCCCACTTTCATCCCATTGTTGTTCAGGAATAAACACCATTGTAACCTAGGGTCTAGGGTTACCAACATACTTCTAAAACTTGCAGACAATCAATTTTAAAGTATAGAAAAGGAATAGGAAGAAATGTTGAACTCACCCGATTAACGAGGGTTGATCCAAGATTTCTCTTCTCGTGCTCTGCTTCTCTCCAAAGCTTTTAGGGATGCACCTCCTTCACCTGCAAAGAGCAAATTCTTCAAGCACAATCTTATACATGTATATATGACAAATTAGATGAACAATATATAGAGTGCTTAATCAAAAATATTCATCGAACATGATTCATGAAAGAGACTCAACACAAAGTTGGAATAAGAATTCTCTTTATTAACAATAGTGAATAAGATAAGTGTACAACCCAACGCCTGAGACAAGGACTCCTCTGCAACCAAAGGATTATGAGTTCTGCTGCTCCAAAGACTTATGAAGATATACCACCAACATAACTTTGCTCTCCAAGTATGATTGATTAATGCCCTCCCCAAGGCCTCTATTTATACTTTGGGAAATAGGGCAGTTTCGAAGGTTGAGGAGGTTGAGAAAGTTGAGATAGTTAATGGGTAGGACTCAAAAAATCTCCATTAATTGTATTTTATTATTTTTAATGTCGAATGGATGTGTACACAACTATTGATACTGGCAACCCGCGTATGACACGCGAGTTGCTTCAAGGGAAACCTGCGTACAGATCTGTACGCGGGTTGTAATGAGAATAGTCACGTACAGTACATGGGTTGTCAAAGAAGATAGTTGCGTATGTATGCGAGTTGTTGTGGAGATAGTCACATATGGAAATCAACATATAGAAAGGTAAAATGGCAAGCTGGTTGGATAGTGAATGCATCTCATGTCATGCCCATCTATAGTGTTTAGGCAACCTTCAATCTATAAGTGTCCTTTTGAGTACCAACATATGAAGTGTCGGCACTCGGACGAAGAAGTGTCATTTGGGTTGATAACAGATGCCCCCTAATGTGTGAGGTCAGAGGGAAGCGATGGCCGAAATACATTTTAATCATTATCTTTGGAGAACTCAGAAATCCAATGGAGCAGAGGTAGTACCTGAAACAAATACATAATAATGTCATATACAAAGTCATATGTGAGGATGCTATGTTCAATATACTGGAACACTAGCTCCTTTACAAAGTTTGAGTACATCATATAATACGGGTACAAGACCATGTATATTACAAAGGTGGACCGAAGCCACAATATACAATAATGATGAGTCTTCAAAGATCTGGAAGCTGTGTAAATAGGTAGAACATATTCTTGTGCAACTTAGTCCATAGATAAGAAACTAAGGTTTTCATAAACAATCCCAAAGAACCAGTACAATCCAAGCCATGTGAATAGATGTTATTGGAGTCGAACATGGAGCAGATTCAACAAATTGTCAACCAATAGGTGATAATCAACAACTGAAGCAAAGGAATTCACCAATAATGAAAGTGAATCCCGAGGTACAATCGTCAAAACTCTAAGTCTTCATCATCAGGAAGTGCTGATGCAGAACCATACTGTGATAAGGAAGGCAATAGATCCTGTAACAGATCACAAGAGTGACTAGGAACTGGGGAACGGAAGGGAGACACAAGCGATAACAGATACGAAAATGATGGGATTAGGATATAGATCAAACGTTGATTTAAATCTGTGAACTGTGAGCACAACACAGAGATGATCGAAGCTAGCTTTTAACTTTATAGATAGAACAACTAGACTTATCTGCCATGTAGGAGACATGATCAGATTCCCCAGGTAGAACTAACAAGAGGAGGAGTAATAAACTCAAAGTAATCGCTGAAATGAAAGTGAACACTGAGACATGGGTATCGAAAAAAACAGAGAGTGCTATGTTCAAGGATGACATGCTGCCACTAACTGAAAACCAAGAGAAAACTTCTTCCTCACCTTCCCTGTTAAATTTTAACGAGTCCAGGAAAGTCAACTCGAGACTCTCTTCATTTTTTAACAAGCTTGAAGAGAAGAGGGAATATATCTTGATAGTGTGACTGATTCGTAGATTTAATGAGCCCGAACTAGTACATGCTCAATTCGTGTTTTCACATTTAGAGAGTCTGAAAACTCCAAAGAAGACTCTAGGGGGGTCCTTTTTCGTCCAATTTAGTCTCCTGAGGCCAGAAAAGTATAAAACATACCACATAAGAACTCTCTTAACTTCCGTAGAAGAAAAGGTGAACCTTTTTCGTACTTAGTCAGGGAGGTCCGAAAAGGTTAAATTACCACCTACCCAACGCTCCTTCAAGAGAAGCATATAGCTTGAGTTTTACGAATGTGAAGGAAAGCAAGATCACTCGGAAATATCCATTTGAGTACGAGAAATGGAGCTTACAACAATAAACTTGATACCTTGATCTTAGTGTTTAACGAGCATGACAAAGACATAAATTACACTCGAAATCTTTTTCATGTTTAGGTCCAGAGCACAAAAAAATAGAAAACTAAGCTCATATCAGGTGTTCCTTTTCCATAAATTTAGTCCCTCGGGTCCAGAAAAGTGATAAACCTATGCCTGAGAATACTCTTCTCAATTCCATAGAAAAGAGAGTGATCCTTTCTCGTATTATTCTGCATGGTCCGAAAAAGAGATAACCTACCACCAATGCGGATATCCATTCACATATTCTTAATGAGCTTGAATGGACAAGTTAACTCGACAGTCAAGTCTATTTTAAGGAGTCAGACCTAGGCCTAAAGAAACTCCATAAGGGAGGGGATTCCTATAAAGGGATAGCTTGTAAAAAGAGACCAAAATGGGGATCCATTTGGCATGAAAAATAGCTAAAATGATTCCCCTATACCTGAGACAGTTGCAGCATGAGTATCGAAAGACAACATAGGTTCTAAATGAGGATACTCATGAGAGGAAGGCCCTATCCACTGAAGAACAATGGTAAAGACAAGGAGCTAATGGTTAAAAATACCATAATTCGTGGTTAAAATGTTGATTGCTAAGTTTAAGATGGAGTAAGTACAGATGCAAAATGCATGTGAAACGACGAAAAACCATCCTACATGAGAAAAAAACACCTTAGAATGATGATAAACCTGTTACAAGGAAAAAGATATGGTATTAGTTTGATGAATTATGAACTATAGGGAAAAAAACCCACTTGAGAAATATAATTTCTATAAATAGTTCAGAAACATAAATAAAACTCACCATTTTGAATTTTAGCCATAAAAGACAAGTTTTCACCTCTACCTTCAGTTGATCAGTGTGGACAATCCAGTGGACCAAATCCAATTCCGCAAGTGTCAGGTAAAACTACACCCCAAGCTCTTCAATTTGATCCTAGCAAATTTCAAAATTGAGTCCAAAGTTTATATTTTTGAGCGCCCTTAAGCAAGGAACGTTGTCTACACGGGTTCTCTATAGTGAAACTCCTGTACACATGTTCTGTAAGCGAGTTGCCCAAAGGACAGTCACGTATAGTACACGACATGCCTAACTAAACAGCTGCATACGATGCGTGAAGGGTAAAAGAAGTATGCAGGGTCAAAATTTTGAAATTTTACATGAAACTAAAGGTTTGAAATGCTTGTTTTACTAGGTTTGAAGATGGTGCTTGAGTGGAGGGAGCGTGAGCATGAAGATATGAATCAAGAAGCACTCCAAGATTCCCCCACTATGAATGTTTTACGTTCAAGTGGATTGCTAAAGTTTTTTTGTACATCACCTATGCGGGCCAATGTTCGCCTGCTAGAGTTCATGATAACTTACTGGGATCATGATTTGGGCACGTTCGACCTTCAAGGTGAATCCTTGGAAATTACTTCAGAGGATATCTATTTCATTACCGTTCTATCACGACGAGGAGCTCCAGTCAACTTGGAGGGCACCGGTAGAGGCAGTGACCCTCTAAGTGTCCAAAACTACATTGACATATACTGCACACCAGGTACCCAAAAGAGAGGGATTTGCATCCCTATTGTACACATACGTGATCTTTCTCTACAGGTATTGACAAGTACCATAGTGAGGGTTGCGGGATCATCTTCTCTTCAACTTGCTACATAGAACCAGATGAGGTTAGCAGTGGATTGCATGCAGGGGGCCTTATATGATTGGTGCTCGGGAGTTATCCCGATTTTGAGAAAACAGCTCTCTGACTGCAAGAGAGGAAGGAGGAAGAACTTTACATATTCTAGCATACTGGTAGCCTTCTTCGAGAGAGAGTGCTAGGATTGAGCCCTGCAGTACCCCTACCAGTTCGTTCTCCTCATCAACCTAAGCTGAGTAGATGGGGAGATATCTTCCTCCACCAGGGAGGAGGTGGTTTAGTGCAGAGTGTATATGATGATGACTTCTACTTTTGGTGGGAGAAACAGTTGCCAGCACTGGGGTAGTTTCCATATGTTGGGATGGATTTTCGTGGTGATCCAGACCTCGTTCTCCCTCCAGGAGGAGCATGGGGAGAGTTAGGTAATTTTTTATTTTCAAATTTTCAAATTTTTATGAATTTTAAATAAGATATGTATACATATGTATAAGATTTCTAATCCTATAAACATATCAAAATGCAGATATTGGACCAGTCTGCCCTGAAGGGAATCCGTGCATGTATGTGTGTCCTGTCGTAGGAGAAGACCAGGGGCTAATTAGGGTTCTTGAGGGGAAGCTAGCCAGGCTTACCCAGAGAGTACCTACCTTACGGATTGAGCACATCCTAGCCATCATGCAGGATTTTTTGGTTGGTGTACCACCTATTTGGATACACCTTTTGAGGTGGGTAGCCAGAGTAGGTTTAGTATACATAGATGTTGTTGAGGCTGCTGAAGCTGAAGAGGCTGAAGAAGCCAGAGTACAGGGAGACCAGGGGGACCAGGGTGGTCCAGCTTAGATCTAGGGCATTTGATGGACTATGATCCATATTTTGTATATTTTTTGTATATTATACAGTTATGACTGGATCTGAGGATCAGAGACTCGACCTATCTATGGATAGATATTCACATATATATATATATTGTCGGTTATTTACAAGTGTTTTTTATGTCTATGTTGTATGTTTTTATGAAAAATGTGTTAAATTCCAATCCAAGATGTAATTAGTGTATGCATCAGTTAATGAATTTTGATTCCTTGGAATATGATTGAATGTAATGAATTCAAAATTTCTTTCCAATAACCTAACTTGCATAAACTGACGTAATAGAATAGGGTCCCGCACCTGATAAGCTCGATTGAGCTGGGAAACCACCAGTTGAGAGTCCAGTTGGACTTCCAGTTGAGTGATACCACGTGACAAAGCATCCCATAGAAGCTCAATTATAGCCCTATACTCAGCGACATTATTAGAATCAGGACCTAAGCAAGCGCCTCCTGAGGCAACTAACTGTCTTGAGGGAGAATAAATGACCCATGCCATTGAAGCTAGATTACAAGTGTGGTGACTGGCGCCATTAGTGAAACTTGCGACCCTCTCGGAAGACATCAGAAACAACCAGCAGATGTTATAAAAAATACAAACTGATGAACTAGTGTACATAAAAATACATAAAATACAAGAAAAAGTGCTAATCCTAAGCATAGTACCTCTTCAGGTAGAGCCCATTTCTAGGCTCAGGTATCTTATTCCCATCAAAATCAATCAATTCATATGTGCCCTTCTTTAAGACCTTCGACATGACATAAGGCCCCCACCACATGGACTTGAATTTTCCTACCCCCAGGGGTTCTTTGTGTTGGTCCTAGAGCAAAACAAGTTCCCCCTCAGAGAAAATCCGAGGCTTGACTCACTTATCATATTGGCTTTTGACCCTATTTTTGTGAGATTTATTTGCTGTCAACACATCTCTACGCTGCTCATCAAAATGTTCGAAATGTACAAGACGTTCTTCAAGCTCCATCGTATCAGGTAACACATGAATAGCTATTTTCAAGGACCCGATTTCACATTCAACCGGGGTAACGGCTTCCACTCCATGAACGAGTTGGAAGGGGGAGAAACCCGTAGTAGTTTTTACATTAGTTTGGTATGCCCAAAGTGCGGGGTATAGCATGATATGCCAGTTAGAACGGGTTGCATCAATAGTACGTTTGAGGATAGTCTTCAAAGTTTGATTAACAGCCTCAACCTGACCATTTGCTTGAGGATAGTACGAATAATTTTCTTGTCTGAATCCAAGCATAGTGGTCAGTTCTGTAATCATGCTATTTTGAAAATGACTGCCGTGGTCAGTGACAATCACCTTGGGTATACCAAACCGTGCTATAATTTGATTGAACACAAAAAAAGCTGTGGTTTCCCCGTCGACTTTAAAGGTGGGCATTGCCTCTGCCCATTTTGTAAAATAGTCTACAACGACAATAATATATTTGTGCCCCCCAAATGAGGTTGGGTTACACGTCATGTAATCAATCCCCCACTTCATGAAGGGGCCCACCGAGACAACAGGAAATAATGGAGCAGGATGTGACCGCATCTTCTTGGTGTAAAGCTGACAAGGATGACAGTGCTTCATGGCTTCCACACAATCCTTGAAGATCGTGGGCTAGAAATAACCAGCACGTAGTATCTTCTAGGCCGTTGATAACCCAGATAAATGACCCCCACACATCCACTATGGACATCATTCAAGACAATCTTCACTTCTTCATGGGTAAGACATCGACACAAAATGAAATATACCCCCCGATGATATAGAGTATCTCCTATGATGAGGTAGTTCTTAGCATGAAGGCGTATTTTACGTCGTTCCTCCCGTGAAGAAGCTACAAGATACTTCAAAGTATGGAGATATATAAGTATATCTTTGTACCAGGGGTCAGAGGTGGATATTAAGAAGATATGCTCATATGGGAATGAGTCTTCTTCAATGACTACATCTTTTTCTGTTGGAAATTCTGCTATAAGCTCAGCAAAAACTAAGGATTTTTTAGATTTAGCGGACTAGAAATCCAAGTCAAACTCTTGGAGAATGACTATCCATTTGTTAAATTTCCCCCCAAAAATCCGTCGGGACAAAACATATTGAAAAGGATTAACATTCACCACTATCGTTGTAGTCCTCAGTAAAATGTAATGACGTAACCTCTGAACAGCATAGACAGCTACTAAGGCCAATTTCTCGACATGGGAGTACTTGAGTTCAGGTCTAGCTAAAGCACAGCAAAAATAGTAAATGACATGCTCCTAGAGCTTATTGTCCTCCTAGACCAAGACTACCCCAATGGTCAACTCAGATGCGGCCAGATACAATATAAAATCCCTAGAGTAATCTGGCGGACGCAGTAAAGGTGCCGACCATTAGAGGAAATTTGCGGTCTAAAATGGGCCTTATAAGAAAATGTCCCAAAATAAATTTTTGTGAGTTGGAATTCAAGAAACAATAGAATTTCAATAAAATAAGTCAACCATAATGGTTGAATTGACATATTTGTCATAAAAAAAAACTACTTTTGTTGTTTGTATTTTTGACATATCGCATTGTGTTTTTACTCAAATTTCGATCAGGAGAGCCCGTTGGATGCGGAATTTGATTCCGCATCCAATGAGTACCAACACTGCATACTTTTGATGGACCTCTCTACCCCAAAAACAAGAAATACCTGAAAAAACGTGATGATGACATCATCATCACATTTTTTCAGGTATTTCTTGTTTTTGGGGTAGCGGGGTCCATCAAAAGTATGAAGTATGGGTACTCGTTGGATGCGGAATCAAATTCCACATCCAATCAGCTCTCCTGATCAAAATTTGAGTAAAAACATAGGGAGATATGTCGAAAATACGAACACAAAAAGTAATTTTTTTCTTTCTTCCTCCAAAATTAATCAATATTATTTTATTATTTTAACTATTATTTTATTATTTTCCTTAGGAGGCCCATTTTAGACCCAAAATTCCTCTAATGAACAAAGCTTTTTTCAATGCCTCGAAAGCGAGTTGTGCAGTTTCATCCCATACAAATGGGGTGTCATGTTTTAGCAAGCACATGAAACCCTTGGTAATCTTGGCATAGTTTATAATGAAACATCGAAGAAAATTGGACTTTCCCTTCAGGCTCTAAAGTTGCTTGATAGAACGAGGAGGAGGCAGATTTACAATGGCCTCTGCTTTTAATGGATCCACCTGAATAACTCTATTAGAAACAATGAATCCAAGCAATCTCCCTGACTCGACACAGAACACACATTTGTGGGCATTCAAGCAGATCTTATGGTATCTGCATCACTTAAATATTAACCTTAGGTGATCTGGATGGTCAATCCTCTTACGAGAATGTGCATGCAGATCATCAAGGTAAGGTTTGACAATGGCTTTGATATCATGGAAGGCAAATTTCATTGCCCATTGAAAGGTTTCCCCAGCATTTTTCAATCCAAAGGGCATTTTTTTTGTACGTGAAGGTACCACAAGGACAAAAGAAAGCAGTTTTATGTTGGTCTTTTGGTTTTATTTGAATTTGATTGCATCCAGAGAAACCATCCATAAATGAGAAAACTTCACTTCCCGCGCAAGAATCTATAATTTGATCTATAAACGACGTGGGATAGTTGTCCTTAGGACGGGATTTATTCAAATATCGACAGTCGGTACAGATGCGTATGGTCCCTTGCTTCTTATCAACAGGAACTGGGTTGGATACCCATTCCGTCAGATCTATGGGATAAATAAAACCAGCTTTCAACAGTTTTTCAACTTCAGCCTTCACAGCCGCCGCTTTACGTGGGTTAACAAGTCTTAACTTTTTTCGAACAGGTTTAGCGTCAGGGTATGTTCGGATCTCGTGCTCAACTATCGATGGATCAATGCCTGGAATCTCCTCATATGACCAGGCAAAAACGTCCCGGAATTCCTTGAACAAGGACGTATAGATTGCAATCTCCTCAGGAGAGCAGTTTGCACCGATATGTATATTTTCCATAACGTCAGGATTTACAGAGATGTTGATAGGGATAGTAGTGAAAATATTTGTCATATTCCCCTCAGCAAACATTCCTTCCCTTGGTAAGGGATTGATGGGTATATCAACATAGTTTGTCAGTCTCATATGAAACTCTTGATTCTCTATCCTACTTAGCTTTGGAAGAAAACCGGATCAATGATGAATATCTTAGCAGATCTTATCACGTCCGCACATGGCCGCTTCCAGAATGGTTCATCAGAAGGTAAAACCATATCTAAACCATCCATAGAATGCAAAGAGTTTTCTTCCCAAGCAGGCAAATAGACTTCTTCCAGATCCTCTGAGACCATGAGAGGGTCTGGAATGGGATCAATAGTGGTTTGAGAGATATCTTGGTAAGCCACTTCCACTGCCGATAAGGGCACTTCTGGTTCATGGGGGGAAGGGAGAACCCATGGATTAGTCCTATCAACAACCATGGCTATGGACTTTCCCACACTAGTAGAACCTATATAGTTAATCGGGGCTGGAAGATCAAATGTGCCCATCAACGATGCGTACATTCCAGCCCCCAAGCTCTCAGTAGCACATTTCACCTAATAAACCAATGGCATAGTGGACTCATTAGACTCCATGTGGCCTTTCCGAGTAAAATTGAGTTGGTCAACAGTAACCAACTTCCCTTCGTGTGGAAACACTACCACCTGAAAGACGGCCGATGCAATAGAAGACATGGCATAAGTCCAGTTTCTTCCCAAAAGAAAATTATAGTCCAAAGGTGCATCAATCACTTCCACCTCAACAAACATCGCTTTCCCTGCCAGCTTAATTTCAAAAGCTGGTAGGATACCATGCAGACGGAAATACCTTTCGTCGAAAGCAGTAAGCAGAGTGTTTGACGGGACCAGCTTTGGGGATCTGAGAGCTTTCCAACATGACAAGGACATAACGCATGTAGAAGCACCCTCATCAACAACTACCCTTCCAATGGTATTTCCACCATGGATGACATCTATTGATAAGCCTACATGGTAAGGTAAGCGAATTTTAACATCAGACAAGTGAAATTTCGCCATGAGACTCGATGAGTCCATGCTGCCTAAGGCTGCTAAGAGTGCATCCCATTGGGTGGGATAGCTCTATAACACCTCTAAAGCTGAAATTGCGCAAGGGGTTTGGGCCAAGTTTTCAACCACATAATAGTTTGAAGCAGCTCTAGCATTAGGGTTATGCAAGGTCTTCTTAAAGACACCTTTTGGTATCTTAGGCATAGTTTTAGCAGGATTCTCAATCGTGAGAGGGTTAGAAGTTTCACCTATAGACTTACCCTTCTCAGAAGTCTCTTTTTCATAGTTTTTATTCCTAGTTTGTAGCAAAGTGAAGATCGAACCATGTTGATATAGTTGGGGTCAGAGGCATTTGGAGTCCCCCCTGCTACATTAGAAGCTGAAGTAGAATTCTGCCCTTGGGGAAATGTATCCTTCAGGACAGCCGATTGTTGAGCTTTTAGCAGCTTCTGGGCTTGTTCCATAAGGGGACAAAGATGCGTGAGGTGATCCTCATGGAACAACTTACATGGGAATTTCACCTTTTTTCTTTTCTTCCTTGCCCCCATCAGCACTATTTGAGGGTTTCTGCTTGTTTTGATTTCCCTCCCCTTTCTTTCCTTTGTTCTTCTTCCCATCAGGATGCTGATTGCCCTTCTGAGAGGTCTATGCAAAAACATTTGCATTTTGGGGTGAGGGGGCAGCCTTTGCTGCCTCTGCTGTAGAATTTTTGACAGACAACTAATGGAGATTTTTGGCCAAAGATTCTATAGTGGGAGAATTTACGGACCCAACCACACCATCGGCATGGGGTCCAGGCTTAGGTTTCTCTGCATCATGGGTAGGCCACGGTGCCTCAGGAATAATCTCATACAAGATCCTAGATTGAGAATAAATCAAATCCAATTGTTGGGCTTTGAGGATAGCTTCTTCCTCATTCATCACTCCTAAAGTAGATATGTCCTTAGATATATAAGGCAATAATGATTTAAGGAACCATTCTTGTAAGAACTCGGGAGGAATAGTGGCTTTAATAAGGATTTTCCGCCTCCTCCACTCTTGTATGTGATCCAAGATGTGGGTAGCCTTGTTCTGCCTAAAGGTAGATAACAAGTCCATTCTGAAATCGTATCGGACTGGAAGCTAAAAGTGGCTAAGGAATGCATTAGCCAAGTCCCAAAAACTACTGAACGCAGCAGAAGACAACTCAATGTACCATTTTGCTGCAATACTTGTTAAGTTTCTTTGGAACAAGCTCAACCTAACTAAATATTCATTCAGCGAATTATAAGAACACCATAAATGAAAAGTGGTGGCATGAGCCCCAGGATCTTCACCAACTTTGCCTTAAAATTTTGGGATGTCCGATGGAAATTAGGTGGGGATAGGTGGCCACAAGGGGTCATGCCTCACCGGGTCGTTCATCAATTTAGACCAATCTAGCAAGTTTAACATTGCCAGGAACGGAAGCTTAGGTCGAACCGAAGCACTAAAAGTGCCAGAATGGGGATTAGAGGGACTTGGCCCCAAACTCCCATAAGAGAAGGTGGGGTTGCCCCCTGCCGCCGGTTGCGAAGTGGATGGGTTACTTTGGAATGGATTGCATCCGTAAGCCATAGCAATATGGGTGGGAGGTGCAGTATAGTAGGTCCCAGCCGCCCCAGTCGAAACTAGGGTTTGAAAAACAGGAGTAGGTATCCCTCCGCTAAACAACGAAAAGGGAGAGCTCATGAATGGAGTCGAGATCAGAGTTTGAAAACCTTGCCCGTAAGGGTTAGTGTTTCCAAACTGCACTCCTACATAAGAAGGTGATGGGCCTACGTATGGAGTGGATGGGGGAATATGCCCCCTATTCCAAGCAAATCCTTGGACAAAAGCCGAGGATCCTACTCGACCACTATGGCCAGTGTGTGTGAAGGAGGAAGGAACAATAGGTATACTAGGAATCCTAGTAACCATGCCACTAGAAGCACCTACCAGGCTTGTGGGAACCGGTGGTTGCACCACCCAACTCACTGGACTTAAGGGCGTAGTAGGTATGCTAGATCTAGGGGTAGTTACCGGGAGAGGTAGTACCCCTTCAGCCGGAATGGATGAGGTGAAAACAAAAGAGCTTTCTCCTGCAGTATACATTATACTGCCCACAGGGATACCTAACACAGGTGAATCAAAAGGCTGAACCTAGACGATCACTGGATCGTTTAAGTCAATCAAGGGTGTATTAAAATTCCTTTCAAACTCGTTAGCCTGCAAGTCTTCTATCTCAACTGTGTTAAAATCAAAACAGTTTTCCCTAAGTTATGGTTCACCCGGAACTTCACTTACTCCTATCGGTTCAAATGAACCATCTATGTCCAATATCCGCCTTTGAGGTGGAGGTGGAGGCTCCAATGTCATTAGAGGAGGAAGGTTTTGCAACCTTCATGACCTTCTAATAGGTTGGTCCTCCATGATTGTAAATTTGACAATTCAAACCCTAAGTTCAGCTAAACACAGACAAACCACAGAGCAGTCACTACGAAAAAATCCTAAAGTCTCAACAGTCAGCAAGGCTAAAAGATATGCTTTCCTGAAGAAAGCTAAAGAACAATTACTTGGCATCCTTGTGACTGTTCCCCAAGCTAAGGATTTACCTATTGATTGGTCCACTATGTCTGAATTTTAATACTTATGGGAACTTTACACTTCCTATCCCACAAGTCTAGCCTAAGCTAGTAGGTGTATGGCCCTAAAAAATAATAATTACTAATAGATTTTAATTATTGCGTTCATTTTAAGGGCTATTTTTACTCAGAAGGCAAGTGGAGTGAAATATTATGATGTTTTTGACTCGATAAGAAATATAAAAAGCAAAGGTGTATACTTCCAAAGCAAAATATCACTAAAAAAAGCAAGCTTCTTTTCTTTTCGTAAATATAAATTGATGAAAATGCAATGATAAAGAGACCACTAAGACTATATTTTTGTAGTTTTTTGAGATTATATTTTAAAAACTGAAAATAAAACTACTGTATGCAAATCAAATGCACACTACAACAAAAACTGGAATTAGCATCTCTTTTTGCATCCTTTTTTGCATCTAGACCATCTTTCAGTGTATTTTTCTTCATTTTATGGACAAAATGGTGCAATTTCACGGGTTGGTGCTATTTTAGGCATTTTTTGCATCCTTTTTCTAAATTTGGCGCAAATTGCGGCATAATTTGCACCGGGTTTTGCACCTAGTTATGTGCCAGGTTTTGCATCAGGTTTTGCGATAGGTTTTGAGACTAGTTTTGCACCTAATTTTGCGCCTAGTTTGTACATCTACTCTTGTTGCACCCCCTTTTACGCCAATGTTTGCCTCAAATTTTATGCCCTTGTTTTCATCCACTTTTGCATCCTTTTTTACATCCACTTTTGCATCCACTTCTACTTCTTTTTTTGCATCCCTTCATGCACCAAGTTTTGCATCAAAGTTTACATCCTGTTTTGAGTCTAGTTTTGCATCTCGTTTTGTTTCAGCCATTTTTGCATCCACTTTTGCATCCATTTTTTCGTCCACTTTTGCACCCACGTTTTCATCCCTTTTTGCATCCCATTTTGCATCCATGTTTACGTCTTTTTTTGCATCTACTATTGCATCCATGTTTGCATCCACTTTTTTCGTGTCCCAATTCACACCTATTTTTGCGCTTACTTTTACACCCACTTTTGCATCCACGTTTGCATTTTTTTTGCATCCAATTTTACATCAGTTATTGCATCCCTTTTTGCATCCATTTTTGCATCCATTTTTGCATCGGGTTTTGTGTTGGGTGTTACGACTACTTTTGCATATACTTTTGTTGCATCCTCTTTCGCATCCAATTTTGTATCCAATTTTACATCCATGGTTGTATCCACTTTTGTGCCACTTTTTTCATCATGTTTTGCTTCCATGATTGCATCATTTTTTGCATCTATTTTTGCATCTACTTTTGTTGCATCCTCTTTCGCTTCCAATTTTGTATCCAATTTTACATCCATGGTTGTATCCACTTTTGTGCCACTTTTTTCATCATGTTTTGCTTCCATGATTGCATCATTTTTTGCATCCATTTTTGGTGCACCCCATTATGCGCCCACTTTTGCGCCTACTTTTATTGCATCCTTTTTTGCATCCATGTTTTTATGCACTTTTGCATCCAGTTTTACACCCAGATGTTGAAGATGAAAATGAGGATAATGATTATGATATTGAGGATGGTTATGATGATGATGATAATGTTGTTTATAATGAGGAGAACAACGACAATGATGAGGAGGAGGAGGAGGAGGAGGAGGAGGAGGAGGATAATGGCAATGACGACATTGCCGATGATTATGATGGAAATGAAGTGAATGGTGATGATGGTGATGATGACAATGACAATGATGATGAGTACAATCAGAATGACGATGTTGATCATCTTAAAAAATAAGTTGTTATTTGTCATGCATAAATTGTGTGTGTCCTCCATGACCCTTTTCCACTAATCACATATTTTGGGTAGATGCTATTTTCTTATGCCAAAGGTAATGATGAATAACTGATGAAAATGTCAATAATCATGATGATGATGTCAAGGACAATGGTGATGATGATGACATGGATGATGATTATGCCGATGATGATGACTATTGTGATAATCATGATGACAATGACAAAGATGACGATGATGATGATGATGATCATCATCATTTCCATCATCGCCTTCTTTAAAAACATCATCACTGTCATTGTCATCTAGTTCATCATCATCATCATTTAAATCATATGGGATATGTTTACCATTTAAAGCATGCATAACAAGTGGGATTATTCTAAAACACCCCACCAAAGTACAAAATTCAAACCACCAGGGAAACATAATATTGAAATTGTTCCAATTTTCTTTCTCCCAACAAAACATGCTTCATTTTAGGGAATTATGTTAAATACCATACTATACTTGTAATAAATGTAAATATAATACTTAACCGAATTTATAAAATAGGTAAATATTTTATAAACACCCTTATGATATATAAACTTCTTTCACCTTAATAATGGTAAAATATGTAAATATAATAACAAGATCCACGAGGTGGCAATGTCCCCAAGGATAGATTTTAAGATTTAAGATTGAATGCAAATAAAAATGATCCATGTAAGACTGAGTTGCTTTTAAGAGGACTATATCTTTGAAAAGATCCAGGATGCTAAATGATTCAAAAACACCATATCGTGATGACTAACAACACACCGGCCACAAGTCTAGGGAGATGATACCAGAATTAATTATGAGAAAAAGGGTGGCGAGACTCAGGTGGAGCCAAATTGTGAAAAAGCACAGTAGCCGATGGAGAATATAGTACACCTACC
The DNA here is from genome assembly GCA_001517045.1 of Pseudotsuga menziesii. NCBI lineage: Eukaryota > Viridiplantae > Streptophyta > Pinopsida > Pinales > Pinaceae > Pseudotsuga > Pseudotsuga menziesii. The sequence goes on along the minus strand of LPNX010705535.1, from coordinate 47,598 downwards.
ACCAGCCAACAATTCAAGGTAGATCCGCTAGCAACTCCAAGTCTCGGGAATTCAGCAGTAGCATATCTCTTTTTTGTGCAAGTATAGGTGGAGGAACCATGTCTCTAGATGCATTAGAAAACATCATAATACATTTATACAACATTTGAAAGCTTGTGGGTAGAAAATCCAATGACTTTATTATAAGACATAGAAAAAAATCCGTTAATAATCTTTACAATCCAATAGGAGATTTTAAGATAAAAATAAGTTCTACTTCCTCCATAAAGAAGTCTATACACTTTAGATTCATACATCAAATGTGGGTTATTTGTCTTCACTCGCTCATGAAAAAGTCATTGCGGAACATCAATTAAGGGTTTTCAGAGTGATTTACAAACACATATTTTGTCCACTGGTATATTTATGATCTATTTGAACTAGCAAAGCTTGCTAAACAAGAAACTAAAAAATAATATGATTGATGAGACACATAACAATGGAAGCATTTAATTCCAAAAAACACCAAATAATAGTGGAGGTATAGCATATAGGTGCATGTGTCGTATGGGAGTGCAGAATTTGAAAGGAAATGTTGCAACAACGAGGATTAATTTCTTCAAAAATTTGAATAGCATAGCTCATAGACATCATGCATTGTGGGTGCATTGTGGGGTGAGTAAAACCCTTACAACTCAGGTTCCACATTTGCAGTGTTAACTTAAAAGTAAACTCTTATTGAATATAATTGAAAAATAAATGAAAATAATAATTAGCTTCTTATTGAATATAACTAGAAAATAAATGAAAATAGTAAGAATTATTCACAACATCACATCACATACAGACACATATTTTGGGTATGAAAACCCCCGGAAAAAACAAAAATGGGAAAACCACTGCAACGGTAAGATATATAATTTATATTATCAAGATATGGAACTTTTACAACCAACAGGTAAAATACACCCAACCTGGTAAACTGAAAACCTCAACAAAATCAACAAGAAACCCAACAGTAAGGCAATGCTTCTCTGCACAACTGTACGACCCTCTGTCAACAGTACGACTTGCTGTATGGATTCCATATGGTTGCTGACATCGGTAGTACGGATCCCTATGGTCTGTATGGAAGTTGTACGGTGCCCTTGTTGTATGTCACACTACCCCTCTGGCGTGCGATTTGTATGGTCTTGCTCAGGCTCGGTGAAGCTACCGTGCAACTGCTCCTATGAATTTTCTATAAAATCCTCCATATGACTTCTCTCTTCCTGAATCATATCTATGTATGTGTCCTCTCCACCAAATCTTCTTTTAAGTTTATTTGCTAAGCGAAAAACATAACCCTCACTATGGAGCTATGGATGAGATCCTCCTGTGAGAATCAATGGCCAATATTAGATTAGCCATCACTTAAATATTTCACTTTTTACTTTAATAAATTGATTCCATTAAAGTCAAAATCAAATTAGATTAATTAAAGTATTTCCTTAGTAAAAACTTAGGAAAATCACTTTAATAGATTTGGCTTCCAGTTTAATGTCTCTCTAGCATGAAAGGACACATGTAATTCTATAAGACCTTCCTTGTTGCACTTTCTAACACTAGTAGTCTAACTAACATTTTACCAAAAATAGAACGAACTCCTCGTTTCAAATTGCTTTTCTCCTCCTTTGTCGCGTCATCTTCCGTCACGGTCTTTTCTCGTCTTGCGACTGAAATATTCATCTTTCCGAACAACGATGGGTCATAAGACCTTGAACATGGCTGAGGAAGGAAAATAAGTTCCTCAAGGATATCATTGAATCTTCTTGGACTCAAAGAATACCCCTAATTTCACTAGATATTAAAGAATAGACCATGTCATAGCGTCTTCGTTCATGGGATATTAAAGAATACCCGTAATTTCACTAGATATTGATAATTACTTACAAAAACCCTTTTGTTGACCCCCCCTCCCAATACAGATTTCCAATTAAAAAAACCCTATTTTTACAATATATTGCTTAG
>LPNX010705535.1:0-45344 GCA_001517045.1 Pseudotsuga menziesii | reverse complement strand
GAGCCTTCAATGATTCCTTGTACCATCAAATCAATAAGTTGTTGTGGTTTTATGAAGGACTTCGAGTGGGATAGGGTAAGTTTTGTCTAGTGGAAATTGCTTTGTACTATGGAACATCATCAGTGGACTAAAAAAGGGATTTAGGCCTTAATTGAAAATTCTCATGCTCAAGTTCCATGAACAAAACCTAGACACAACAATACAAACCCCTAATAGGGGGTCATTACCCTAGGAGCTATATATGAGTTCCATTAAGATGTTCCATGCACCATGGATGGGTATTGAGGCCTTAACCATAGTCGTGGTAGAGAAACAACATCCTAAGGCCATTGACATTAGTTTGTGGAGATATGCAACACCCTTAAGGCTCCCTAAACAAATCCTCTTAGGCTCAATATTGAATGACACATGTTATAATACCACAACACAAAATTTTTGATGGTTGTGAATCTTTGACAATCATCATAGATTGAAAGCTGGTTTCTTAGAATGTTATTAAAAGTTTATGAATACGATCATCAAAGATTGAAAACTAGTTTCTTAGAATCTTATTGAAGGTTTATGAATACAAATATGAAAATGGATACTAAGTAAAATGTATGGAACGGATGCAAGTGTGTTATTAATGTGTGTTCATGTTTGCAAATTCAAAAAAATCTAAGGTATTTCCTCTATTTACCTACGTGTTGGATGAGTTGTTTGATTTGGACTACTTTAGTTCTAACTTTGTGATGGAAACTGTTGGTTTGGGATGCATAAACAAACCAAATCCATTTCCAAGCTCCCTATTCTTAAGGTCATTTTCAATCACTTTTAAATATGAACCATATATTCATTGCTTATGAAACTTTGCACACTTATAGAGTTTCATATATATATAGAGGGAGAGAGAGAGAGAGAGAGAGAGAGATGTTTTTTAAGAAAAAAATTGCTTTTTACTTGTACATATATCATATTTCTAAAATACATATGTCTTTTATTTCTACTATAACTTTTTAATGCCTTACCCATTTGGAAAATCAATTGTATGGTGCACAAGTATATATGGAGGCTTACTCACACACACAAAAATATGATTGGTTATCTTAAGACCTCAAACACGTCCTAAACAATTGACCTCTTTATTTTAGGGATTTATTAACATTATTATTTTTAAATAAATATAAAAAATCAACATTAAAAAATATGGAAAAACAGTGGCGTATAAGAAACAAATGTTATGTACAAGCGTAAATTTTTTTCTAGAGATTCCACTATTTTAATACTAAACCACATTGTTAACATGAAGATATGAATAATTTTTTAGAGGAAAATAATGTATTAATGCTAGAAGAAAGTGAAATTCTGTTATTTATACCAATTCAATTTCCTATGTTTCATATTTTACACTGTTATAATAGGGTGTGCATGTACCTCTAACATTTCTCCTCTTCAATGTATTGTTGCTTTATCAATTTTCCATTGCAGCTAATGAGTCATTAGAGGGAATCATTAGCTTGCACTATCCCTTTAAAATTTTATAATTTTATAACTAGTTTCACACCTTGTGCTTCCAATATCTTATGGGACTTTTACTCATCCACCTCATGAGACTTTTACTCGTCCTACATCCATTTGTCCTGGAATTTCTATCAGCGTGCCTTTCACCTAGGTATTGAACAAGTTAAATTTCTCCATTAAGATGTTTATTTTTTACAGGAATTCTCAACGATAGATATTTTTAGCGTATGATTGGTTTGTATCATATGTATTAATTGTGCATACATTATTGTGGATTTTGTGTAAGAAATTCTTTTGGTTTCCTATTCCCATGGAGTAGTTGATATAATTTCATATTCTCATGGAGTAGTTAGAATCTTATCTCTAACAACTAGCTATATTATTGTAGGAACTTGCTATCCTTTAGGATAGTGTGTCCTCTTTTGTTAAATTGGTTTGCATGATGTATATCTATATAATCTTATGTGTTTGTTAATGAAATATAGTCATATATTTCCTTTCACAAATTGTGACTTCATCTATGGGTTTTCAAAAATTTCCTTTCCTTTACATCAATGACAAAAAGAAATGTTGTTTTCAAGTGGACATAGGGTAATTGTCATGATTTCAATTATTTGAAACAAAAGTTGTGTTATGCATCTATACTTGTTTTTCTTGATCTCTCACAACGATTTGAAATTGAGATTGTTTCTTCACAATTTGCAGTTGGATCAATTTTGATGCAAAATGGTTATCCAACAACCTATAATTTACACACTTTTTCAAAATCCAAATAAAACTAATCCATTTACGATAAATTTTTGTATGGATTAATTGAAGCTATCAAATACTAGAGACATTATCTCATGGGAAAAGAAACATTTGTGCATATTGATCATGTACCTTGAAATTTCTTGAATTCCCAAAAAAATTGAAGAAGCTCGGCATATGAAGAGCACATTCTATTTGCAACAATGTCATTTGGTTATCAAGTACAAGAAGGGAATCACAAATTTGATGGTTGACTATTTGATCCAGGCGCCTTCCTTTCATTTCTTAATTGTTGTCACCACTTCACATATGGTATCTAATACGTAGGATCCATAGTATCCAAATGATTTTGATTTTGGGAACATTTACTAGAGTCTACGGCATTCAGCCTCATAAAATATAGTTATGTTGTAATATTTTCATATAAAAGAAGGATTATTGTACAATTTTGAAAATTTATTTGTACCTCATGATCACCTATCCTATTTAATGAAATAGGGATAATATTCCTTCTATGGTGGCCACTTTGGCAAGAAAAGACGCTTCATCATCTTTATCATTTTTTCTATTGGAATCACAAGAAACCAAATGCTTTTCATTTTATGAGGTGGTGTGTAGTTTGTTGTCACTCGAAACCAACTAATAGGAATCATGGTTTGAGTTTCTCCTACACATTCATACCCATACTTTAGAAATACTTTCCATGGAACTTTTTAGTATATTTCCTATCACTTTTCATTTCCATGATTGCATTTTTGTGTTTGTTGATAGAATAAATAAAATGGATAAGTTTATTCCTTGTCGTAAAACTAATTCTACTATTTACTTAGCCTGTAAGGCTTTCAATTTGTTGGGTGATCCATTTTTCTTCCCAAAAGTATTATGTCTAATAACGACTCATCTTTTGTGAGCTATTTTGGGGATTCTTTCTAAAAATCATTAGGAGCTACCCTTAATTTTTCCACTACTTTCATCCATAGACTAATGGTCAAACTGAAGTGGTCAACCATATGTTAGTGCAATATTTGCATTTATCATCATAAAACTCTATCCAATCCGCCATGCTCCCAGGGACATGCAAATTTCACTCTCCTATGCAGAGTCTAATAATGCCTTGACATCCCATTACTGGAATTGCTGAGATTTGGGATTGAATTGATTGCAGAGGTAGTGGGAGTCCCAAAAAATGATAAAGTAGTTGAAGAAAGATTTTTCCAAAAAACAATTGTTGATCTGTTTACCATTTGAGATTGATGCCATTCCTAACATAAGAGAGATGTATTGTGAGTATGATTATTGTAGTTAGCATGAGGAGTATAGTGTAATTTCATTTTCCTAAAAAGGTGGAAAGGGAAGAGGAGAACATCACTCCTGAACAAATACTCAAATTTGAAGCAAGAGAAAGTCTCTTTAGGGTGGTTGTCTCTTCACAGGTTACAGGGTTCGACAGGTCCGGGGTGCAAGAAAGTCAAAGAACCGGATAAAGTGTATTTGAAACAGAGCGAGAGATTGTGTGTTGTTGGCCTACTATGGCTGAGCTAACTGAACATGAGCCACCAGTCATCCACGGGGCTGAAACCTACGAGAGTTTGAGCTCTTTGCTTTGCAATGATCAACGTGATTTCTTGATCAGAAATGATGGACATAAGTTATGATTTTTATTTTTATTTTTATATTCCAACTGTGGTTTCGTTCATTCTGGTAAAAAATTGCATTCATGAATTGAATCCAATGTAATCAACAGGTGAGCGTTAAAGAACTGGCAGGGAAATATGTAGCTCTGTACTTTTCTGCCCATTGGTGCCCTCCGTGTAGATATTTCACCCCCGTCTTGACTGAAATCTATAAAAAGTTATTGGAGAAGGGGGACTTTGAGATCGTCTTCATTTCTACAGATTGTCTTAATTTTGTTAATGTCCAACGAATGACTACAAAAGTAGGTCAATGCGACTAAAAGAGTACAACCAATGTGAGTACAAGAGGAAATCAGATTAGAATCAATTGGCTGACAAGATCTGTCTCTCATATTCTTTGTGCTACATGTTTGGTCTTTGTACTATGTGAAAATTCTCAAGGAGATGTGGGAGTCTCTACACTTGTAGTGATTAGGATCATATATTTCATGATAGATACGGCATTTGAAGACGAAAGACTTGTGTTCCTGGATACAATCTATAAGTTGGATGCTTCCTTAGAAGTTTATTATCGGTTTCCATGTGTAGCTGATGGGAATAAAGTTATAAGCCTAAAGCTACGCTGAAGGGACTCTCGGGCTTTAAGTTGATTGCAATATGTTATACCCTAGAGTACAAACAAGGCCTTCCTTGAAGTGGATGTAGATGCGGAATTAATGATAAGAGTTTTGGAGTTAGGGTTTCTCTTGGCTCAGTCCATGTGGCTTTTGAGTATGCTTTTTATATCTCAAGGAGATATGGGAGTCTCTACACTTGTAGGGATTAGGATCATATATTTCATGATATATACGACATTTGAAGATAAAACTAAGTTTTGACTTGGGTTTCTGGATACAGTCTATAAGTTGGATGCTTCCTTAGAAGTTTATTATCTGTTTCCATGTGTAGCTGATGGGAATTAAGTTATAAGCCCGAAGCTAGGCTAAAGGGACTCTCAGGATTTAAGGTAATTGAAATTTGTTATATCCTAGAGTACAAACAAGGCCTTCCTTGAAGTGGATGTAGTTGTGGAAGTAATGATAAGAGTTTTGGAGTATGCTCAGTCCATGTGGCCTTTGAGTATGCTTTTTATATCTCTATTTTGGTACTTCCTTTAAGATTTCTGTTAGTGAGCTGGGGGTGTTGATGAAGAACTGAGGGGAGAGGCTTCTCAAATATAGCTATTAATGATACCTCGGCAGAAAGCTGCATAAGAATTGGAGGGCCAGGTATGGATGTCTATTACAACTTGAGTTGAAGTTTTCCAAGCATCAAACCCCATGGAGTATCCATGGCATGGGAAGTCATGGAAATGGGGAGGGGACAGACATTGTACTCAACCAAAATGATATAGTGCAACCATGCAAGACTGTTTTCTTTTCTTGAATATGTTTTGAGAGCATGGTAATGACTCAATGAGTACCCTCTCAATGTGGTTGTGTCCTGTTTGCTGAAGGTATGGCCCTCAAATTATTCAATTGTAAAAGAGAGTTGTCACAAGTGTGAAAAACTCAAATCTTACCTTTAGTATCTTGAAATTGAAGTTGGAAACATTGTCTTACCAAGGTTGTTAATACTGGTTATCCTTGAGTCAACATTGATTCTGTTGTCAGGATCAAGCTGAAAGATGGGCTGAAAGACAATGATGTCCACACATTTTTTTTTTAATGGAACCCCGTAAAAAAGGCAACCACCTACAACACCCTGTGGGGTTTGAAATCCAATTTTTTAGTTCATTAATATAAAGTCCAAAGAGTGTGGGTGAGATTGGTCACCCTTGATTGAATCTTGTGGTGGTGTTTTTGTAGTTTGTGTTGCTCATCTTGGTACCAACCCTGCAGATAATCTTGTTGTAGAGAATCATGACCAAAGAGATCACAAGTCTGGGGATCTGTTTTTATGCCAAACTACACGACATATTTGTGTAATAACTTTAGGCAAACTGACCCTTGTTACAGTTGGAAAGCCTCTCCATTTGGAATGGTTATTTCTAGTCTCACGGGGTGTCCCGAAAAGGTGAATGCTTCCATATAATCAACAAATTTCTACAAAGTACAGGATGATCATCGGAATACAAAAGATCCACTCTTGTGCTACCCTTAAATAGTTCAAGACCTAAAATGAATTTGATTAAACTTGGTTGGTATCAGATTCTGTAGACAGTTGTAACAACAAAATAACAGAAAAAGGGTGAGGTGAATGTCCATCCTAACTAACCATAACACTGTAACACAATTTAATCAGTGGCAACCAATGGATTCAAGGAGCTAAAATAAAGCATAATTGGACCAAATCACATTTTAACCACGAAATTAATTATTTCATAGCGAATCATAGGTGAAATGCTACCATGGATCTCCTTTCTTACAGTGGACGTAGTGGTTTGAGATCTGGAGGATGAAATGAACTTAGTGGTCTGCTGCTACAACACTGCCCACAGAAGATAATTGTCCAACCCATAAACTATTTCTCAAATCTGTATATAAATTTCTATTAGTTTTCTAACCCCAGGTCTGATCTATAATCTCAATAATTTACCCTCAACAATTAAATACATTCACCATTAACTGCTGAATATGATAATTGCAAATACACTGGAATATAACTTATATGCAGTGAAAACATAAACAGTAAACAACCACATTCAACGAGTCATTTTAACACAAGATTTTTGGGCAATGCCCCTGGAAAAACCCCAAAGGGAAACCTGTCCACATAAGAGATTTTATTATGCTCAGCCCACCAAAAAGAAATCTAGAAACAACAAATAGAAATCTTTACCAGCCTAGAAAAATGTGCCAGAATGAGATGTAGGACCTCCACAAATAGTACAGCCTCCACGACAATAAATTCTAGCCTCGAAATTCATGCCCAATAGTACCAAACAGTGCACAAGCAGTATGGCCCAGCAACAGTGAGAAACTCATTCAGTATGGCCCTTCTTCCTCTCACACATGTGGCTGTACAGAATAGACCATATGTTGTTGTACAGACAATGATTTCTTTGCCTTGATTTTCATGCCCAATTGCTGCTTCTGTGATTTCTATCCTTGCTCTTTCTCGGGATTGGTGCCTCTTCCACAACTTGCAATTTGTGCCTCGTCCCTTCTAGCTGTAGTCTTTCCCTCATTCTTCTTTTCTTCAGCTCTCACCTCTCTCATTCACTTGTGTGTGTCTAAACTCACCTACTTCTCTTTTTATTAATTGTGAGAATGACTCTCTCTTCACTTTCCCAAGTTACTTTGTCTCTTCACCTCCCAAGTGACTCTTCACTTTCCATGGGTGAGATAAATTACACTTTTGTGAAATGAAATCATTTTCACTGATACTTTAACAAAATACTCACATTCACTTTATAACATTAAAGTAAATGTCTAGGAGAGTCACCTAGGTCCTTTCTACATGCCTGGACACTAAGCAATGTAGAAGACCTTCCTCGCTACAAATTTCAACACTTTCATCGCCTCCAACCAAGTCATCCTTACTGCTGGAAAAAGGAAATAAAACACCCTAAAGCTCAGAAGCTCTGCATGCAAATCACTTTGGATTAAATTGCTGTGTAGAGGAGTTTTTCTGTTGTTTTAGAATGCTTTTAAGTTTTCTTGCTATTCATTCGCTATAAAAAGCATTGCATTCTATTCCCATCTAATCCTCCTTGATCTCTTAGTTGTTGTTTGACTGAACTTGAGTGACCTGTACTAGCACTAGCCTTTAGTTGGAGACTTGGGCTTATGTGCATCAACCTCCCATCCATCATTCTTCTATTGAGGTGGCTTATTGTGTTTTGACATAGCCAGGACAATGCAGGGAACCTATCATTCAAAGGCCTGTTTGGAGGGCTTTGAGGCCAACTTTGACTGTGCTCTTGGCACTCCCTTATGGACCTAGAAACTATGTGTTTAGGTTGACCATGTTAAATTTTTAGGGTTAGGAAAGTTTTTAACATAAGAAATAAACTTTAATGCACGAACATAAATATAAAACAAGTTCCAGAATAATATTGCTAAAATCAATTTAAATTTTAAACCACAATAAAAATTAAACATGACTTTCATCTCTTTCAACTTTAACACTCCATTGATTCACCAAATGTCGTGTACAATAACAAAATAATAAATAATTTACAGGAGATAACATCACTAAATAATCATAACCATTATTTTGAATCAGCCTTATACTCGGATACTTTTAGGTTTGATCTTGTCGCCGAAGGGTCAAGTCAACTGGGTAAACAATTGACGTACCTTGAGAGAGAGGGTTAAAGCAAAAGTAAACAAACCTTAGATTCTTCAATCAAATTAGCAGCATAGTCATACTCAGTACATTCATATTTATGTATCTAGTTATACATTTACAATCTAAACTTTCACTTATTCTCATCTTAATTTGTGTTGTAAGAGGTTGTGTGCTTGTAATCATCCAACAATTCAATGGCCCTGGATAAGAAGCTATACTTATGTATAATGATATTCACCATGGTTAAATGCAATAATTCTTGAGGTGGTTGTTCTAGGCATATCCAGTGAAGGATCTAGCTCATGTATCCTTTAAACATGTATGTACTCACTACTACATTTCGATCCAAAATCCGACAGAAAAATCTGACGGCGCGTGGATTTCTCTTTTTAAACTTACCAAAAATCACAAGGATACATTTTTTTTTTGTAAATGTGGGCACAAGCGTTGGTGAAGCGACGAGTATTCTCATAACCGTCGGTTAAGCGAAGACGTGTTAGCAAGCGTCGCTTAAGCGACGACGCCTTTTAGCCATATACTCCTTAAGCGACGACGCCTTTTATCCAATACTCCTTATACTCCAAGTGGCATTTATTCTAGATATTGTAAAATGGATAATGGGTTGTATAATATCCTCCTCTTTTGCAATATTAATAAATGGTTAAGGATCCAAATTTTTCAATCCTTCTCAAGTTCTAAGAGATGGGTTCTCATTGTCCCCCTATACATTCCTTTTAGTTGTTAAAGGACTAAGTATAACTACTCATATAGATAGAAGACAAATGAATATTCAAAGGATCGCTATATGTAGTAATGAGTAATTGAGTCACTTGTCATTTGTGAATGATATTATTCTATTTTTTCTTAATTCAATGGAGGGAAGACACTAGAACGATATCATTATTTTATTTTTCCATACCATGGGAATTAAAGTCAACAATAATAAATCTATGTTGTATTTCCCTAAAGAGTTTGTTCATATGAGGAATTTAGGGGACGATGTTTTACATTAAATGGTGCATAATTTGGAGGAAGGAATTGAATATCTGGGTAAAATACTCAAACCTAACAAGTATGGAAAACCATACTAGTATTGGCTCATTGCTAATATTGATAAGAGGGTGAATTTTCATGGCAACCAATGTCTCTCTCATGGAGATTGACTTGTGCTTATCAAATAAGTTTTGGATACCATTCCATTCTATTGGAATCGGGGAATGGTGTCATTGGTTGGATATATAGCACTTTTGGGATACAAATCCTTTTGAGTACCTTTATAACATTACATGAGATAACATTACATGCTCTATTGAAAGGGTTTCCGCAGATTTGAGGAGATTTGAACGACTGCGGATCCACGCCACCATTTTCTATTGTTTCCATCCTCGCCCAAGTCTGCGATTGGAACGAATTGAGGAGACTGTGATTTGAATGAGTGATCATCAGAATAAAGGGGCGGATTCTACATCGATCTGAACAACGGTTGGAGGGCAATCTCGAACAGTTATATAATATCAGACAAGGGTTTGAGCGAATCTCTGCGGTGGCAAATATACTCCTGTGTGGCGATCAAATCTCTGCGGTGGTGAATATACTCCAGCAATCAAGGTTTGGAAGGCTAATCAGCTGCGACCATAAATGGGCCATTCCGCTTATTATCAGAGTTTATTTCTGTAAGATTTTTTGTCTTGACAATAGTTTTTGTTGCGTGTGATTCCGTGTTATTCGCTCTCTTGTGCTGCTTATGTTAATAGGCCTTGCAGGCCTGGCGATGCGAGTTACTATAGTTATCTTGGTTTGCTGTAGATGATCGGTGCTAAAACCTAATACTCGTGGGCGGGGAGGGTACTGAACAATTTGCCATTTGGCCACAGTCCAGTATCCTCTTTCTTGTTCATGTCATGCTTGTAGCCACCCTACCTCATTCTCTTTTTAGATATTTCATTGGAAATACAATGTTTTCTAATGGATGGGGTATCTGGATCACCTTAATGGATCGTTTGGTGTAGGCATTAATAGCTAGCTCACCAGACATAGGTAGAAGGAACTCAGTTGGAAGATGAGATGCAAGCGTGTATTCTAAGCATCTATTTTCCAAAATCACTTGACTTCACAAATCTGGGTGTTGGTGAATAAGGCAGGAAAGCAACTGTATTTTATTCTAATTTCTGGGAACAGATTTTGATGTGATAACTTCTGCCCTATTTTAGATCAAAATTTGATCTGTTAAGCACTATTTGGGGTAACTTGGTCATAATTCTATGCAAAACATCAAGGAATAAAGTTATACAATTGACATTATAAACTACCAATTGAGAAGGATCTTGGTCTCTAGGACAAGTAAGTTTTAACAAAATCAACATTACTTTCCCGAGAGTTGGTCTTTAATATTTAGCCACTTTCTTTTGGTGAACAATAGGAGTCTGGTCAGGTATAGATTTTTCATTTCAGTTTTGAGTGACATCAGCTATGAGGCAAACGTTATGTACATTCTATATTGACATTGTTGTTTTATAGGAAGCATTAACTTGTCACTGTCAGCCTGATCACATCATACATACTCCTACCTGCCTGTTGAATCATCCAGTGGTATATGCTTGTTTACTTGGATTTCACTAGTATCACATATTACTTGACATGTGTTCCCTTTTATTTTTATTTCAAGGCTGAGTATTTTCCTAGGCTTTTCAATTTCTTGCTCCTAGCTTGCATGTGCAATTTCATAGAGGAAGTCTCGTTCTATAGATTTCTTGTTAATTCGATCCTTGTAATATGGTAGCTTCCTTTTACCTTTTTGATCTGAAATTACAGAGATTGCATTTTAGTGATGAAAAACTGTAAGTTTTTAACCGCTGCATTACTGAATAGGCTTAATCTGTGCAACATTTTGTGTCTTCAATGACTGCCAACAATGTATTTAGCAGGTATACCAGGGAAATAGAAACTAAGAACAGAGCTTCTAACATGCATATAGAACGAAGATTGCTTTTGCATCACGCGAGTTTATGTTTTAATAGGAAGTTTGCAATGCTCACTCTTTCCAATGGCTTTGGATTTTATTGATCTGTAATATATCTGTTTATAACAAGCTTCTCCTGGGTTCTGATAAGTTGCAAATTGATGAAGTTTATTTGCAACTGCAACATCTAGTACATCTTAACTAAGCAGGGTAAAATTGCATTAACTGGTACATGTTAATTAATATTTTATCATTACGATTCAATATTCCAAGTTGCTGAGTAGTAATGATTAGTTATTTTCTTATGCATTGCTTCTGTGCTGTAGGTTGCAACTTCTTCTGCATTTGATGGCCCTATAAAACTGATTTTTCCTCACCTTGAGGTTAGCTTCTTCCTCCTCATGTCATTGATATTTATGAAATTGCCAACAATGTGTTTCTATGTAAAGGGGATTAATTGAACTGATGTGACACAGAGTAGATAGAATAACATGCATAATTGTTATCTGCTTATAACTGTTACTCAATGTCACTCTAGGGTAACTCTACCTTTCCCTATTCCCTTTTAGGACTAGGGGATGTAGCTGTTCCAGGTCTCCTGACTGCTTTAATGCTGCGATTTGATCATTCACGGCACTCGACAAGAATAGATGGATCTATAGAGTGTTCCAGCACAGGTCTATTGACTAAGCCAGACAAGACGTACTTCTCAGCTTGCATTGCTTCCTATATTTTTGGCTTAGCTTTAACAGCTGGTATGTTTTCTTTCCTACCAGCCATCAATTTATAATGTTATGTTTGATAGCATACTTCAGTGTAAATCCATCAAAAAAAGAGGTGCTGCTATGTAAAAATCCTGAAAAGCATAAATAGATCAGTATACCATTGTCTTATCCTTGTGTACGGAACATATTGTTTGGAATAAGACTAATTTAACAAGGTCTGATATTAAGTCTGGTTGTGCCATTTTGTCAAACACTTCAGACACAAACTGATGTAACTTACAGTGTGCTATTAGAGAACTGTGGACTGTCTTGTTGATTTTCCATGAAGTATTTCACATGCCAATTGGTGTGGTTTTTATCATACATAATAACACTTCACATATTATATAAAACCAGCATCAAAGATTCAAGATGAAAGACAAAACTCAGATCTGATTATTAATTGGAAATAGACTATTTACATGCCTGGAATTGATTATCATAATTGGCATATGCTTTTGGCTTCCAAATGTGAGAAGGTAGCACCAGTAGGCTGCTGCTCACTGTGAGAAATGTGTTGGACTGCCTTTTAATACAGCACAATGCATAAAACCCAGACTGTCTGCTAGTTTAGAGATTTTGGCAAACACTTTAATGCTTGACTGCTGTAGGTGTATGGTTAACACTTTCCGTATATATACTTGGTTTCTTGGATTTAGATGAGTTTTTTTATGAGTTAAATATCATGCACAATGGGATGTTCAATAAACATTACTAAAGCCATCATGCCAACATCAAATACCAAATCCATAGGCACAAATTCAGATCTGGTATATGTATAAAAACATATATTAAATCCATGCCTGGGAGTGATGGATCATAAATCCATAATTGGGGAAACCCCAATGCTACAAATATGCTGGAATAAGCTTGTGTCTCCTTCCCAAGAGCAACACATCCCACTTCACCACTTTATCATTGGACAATAGAAAAGCTGCGACCTCTGTGTATGACTGTGGGTATGGTGATATGATAAAAACTAGCAAATATATTTCCACACACATCAAATCTCTTCCAATAAGTCTGCACAGCTAGCAAAGGATCCAGGAACACTGTATTTACCACTAACTTGACCTCCAAGAGAAGTTTGACAGCCCGAAGAATAAGTGTTTAGGTTGGCACGTTTTCACATGACTGGGAAATGCGCCCTTCCTATGGACAAGATGGCTGAGAAGAGACATGAATTGCTTTTTCTCCAACTATGTGACCATGCTTAGACTCTTGATCTTGTTGGAGCATCTTGAAATCTAGGGTTAAGGTTCATCCCTAAAATTGCACAATGAAGACAAAAAATCAGACTGATGAAAAGCATATAACGGACTCTTAGCTGTTATGACCCACACATGCCCCAATTTTACCATTTAATGATCATTCTATGTTTTTGTTGTACCAACCATATTTCTGAAGTTTACATTTTCTTCTCTTTACTGAAGCATTTTATCTATTATTTGGGCTTGTGGGGGCATAATAGATCAATTCAATTTATTTACTCTGTAACAGGTCTCTCATGTAGTATTGATGAATCTCTATATATCTTTATCACACTTTGATTGTAGCATAATAGGGGTTTTGTTTTATTTTGCTCCAATCTTTAAGGGTGCCAAATATCCTCGATTGTAGCATAATAGGGGTTCTGTTTTATTTTGTTCCAATCTTTAAGGGTGCCAAATATCCTCCTAGGCCAGAGCTTCACCTGATGCACTCACAGATGCATGCTATTCAACGTTGGCTGAAGAAAAGGTAATTGTGGGTTGCAAGTTTCAGTAATTAGAATCTCATATTCTCCTGGATTAACATAAATGGACATTTTTAAGTTCAGGCATCTTAAGAGAATGGATATTTGAGTTTTTGACGTTTTCAGCCGTTCTCGGTTCTAAATTTCACTTATATTAGAAGTTTGAATCATATATTACTCATGGCCACACTTAGGCCCAATAGTCTAAAATTAATATATGTTTCACGATGCAACCATGCATCTTGCATCTGGTAACCGGTTTAAAAAAAAAAAGAATAACAGAATTTCCAGAATTATACACAAGTCCAAAAGCATACAAGAAAGAGTGATGTAAAAGCGCAGAGTGAGAGAGAGAAATCCAACACAGAGAGCCTGCAATGGGTCTTTGAGATCTTCAATTTTAAATGTCATTTTTGCATACTCAATATTCGAGATATAACATTTATCCCTTATGAGTCTTTGTTACTCGTGAGCTCACAAAAGTCGCGGTGGTCAAATCTGAAATTAGGTTAGACCCATCAAGCATTCGTTAATATCCAGGCCCAAATCAACAAATAGTTTACAAATATCTCTCACTGCAAACAGCTCTTATGGAATCATCTTTTACTAAGTCATACAAAAACAGAGCAGAGTTGTTGATCACAAAACTTCATGAACAAAATCCTGTTTCTAAGCACATGGACTGGTAAAATGCACTTATCAAAAGTGGTCACCTGTAGTAGCTCAGAAATAAGACCCTCAACATTTTTTACTATTTTTTACAATGGTATATAAGTAATTTGCAATGTTTTTTCCACAAAGTTAGTAGTCGTTGTCAAGCTGCAATGGTGCATCACAAGGTTAGAATATATAGCAGAATATAGGAAGCAATGATGAATATCAGTGGATGATACTTTGAAGCCTGTTAGAGGTATGATATGTTCAATAGGAAAAGTATGGATCACAGTTGGCTTAAGGTGGACATCCTTGTTGCATCACGTGCTGACTTCTACTTTAATGTTGTCATAACATGGGGTCTACTAACATGAGAGGCTGTAGCCAGAACAGGGGCGTTAGCCATAGTGATTGCAGAAGTCCAGGTTGAGCCTGTCACTGTGTCCATGAAGAGCAGCAATGGCTACCATAGATTTTAGCATTGTAAAACAGGGGAGACAGAGACCCCATGAATTTGATTCTCAAAGAGTAGGTAACTTTGATTCCAATAAAGAAAAGTCAACTGTCAGCATTTACATTTTTGTTCCAGTTTCCTCTTGTCTGATTTGTTGTGACAAAAATTTCCAGCAAAAATTGACCTGGGATGGATTGATGCTTTTGCAATACATCAATACTGTTTTGAGCTTCAACAATCTTTAAGTCTTGTTTCCTCTCATGCTTCAAGGACAAATCCATCCTTGAAGGGACGGCACATATTAAATCTAATTATTATTATTTACATTCAAAAGCTATTATTTAGGGTGAAGTCTATGAGGGTAGTTGTATTTCTTGTGACCTATGTACGAAAGTCTTCTTCACTTCATATCATCATCCTTTGTATCTTTACATTTATTATATATGTGTTGATGCCTTTATGGATGGATGGGATGGAAATGGTTTCAATTTGGATTTCAAAGGTGCTGTTGGCAGTGATGGGAAAAACACAAGATAGAAACAAGGGATTACTTGAATTCAGGAGATGGCATTCCCTTCCCTTTGTGGAACAGCATACAAAAGAGGGAATCAAATGTCCAATTTCACCTGAAATGGATTGTGAACTTCTCCTTTCTTTTAGTTCTGAAGGAATTTACTAAGTCAAAGAGGGAGTTAGCTAATTTTCTGTTAGGATTTAAACTGTGTGCCTTAGGAATTATATGGTTATATAAATATTATGCAGAATGTTTGCTTAGTATTTTGTTTATATGTGATGCTTATCGAAAAATTATCTTACTCTATTGTGTCATCATTACATAACATGTTTATTTCACTCATTTATAAATCAGTACAAGACTTTCATGGTTCTAACTTGGAATTTATTTACAGTTTTGTGACAGCTGCCTCAATGCTATCTGGATTACTTTTATATGATGTTTTCTGGGTGTTTGGGTCTTCCCATGTCTTTGGTGACAATGTCATGGTTACTGTAAGTAAAGACAGTTCTCGATATTGAACATTCATCCGATACCTAGATACAATTTGCACACATTCTACTTTACAATATAAATAATATTTCAATTTTAAGTGTTTATACAATTTGCAAATGTGTATTATTCATATAGTTCGAGGCTGTTATAAGCATGTACAATGTAATCTGGCATTTGTATTTTTTTTTTTAAAACACTTATAGCCGTCACTTAACCGACGCCTCACCGACGCTTACGTTTTCATTATCGTCGGTTAACTGTCGTTTAACCGAGGCTTAACCAACGCTATCATTTTCGTTCTCGTCGCTTAACCGACGCTTAACCGACGCCTACATTTTCATTATAGTCGTTTAACCGTATCTTAACCATTTCTTAATATGAATTAGATGTCGGATAACCGACGATTTACATTTAACCCCGTCAGTTAAGCAACGACCTGCAGGTGATTTTTTTAAAATTTAATATGAATTAGATGTCGGATAACCAACGATTTACATTTAACCAACGGTAAACTGAGATGTCGCTTAACCGACGGATTGGAAAGATGTCGGATAACCGACGAAAATCCATCGACGCTTAAAAAAAATCATAGTGTCGTACATGCGACAGGGAAGTGTCGAAAATCTGACAATACGGCCGTCGGATTTTTGGTCGAAATGTAGTAGTGACTTCTTGGCAGATTTAAGAAATATTCTCTAAGTTTATCTTTAGTTTGTAGCACTATTTAGTTTGTAGGTATATTTTATTAGTAACCATTCATGAGTTCTTCTCTTACCATCCCATTGCTAAACAAAATTACCTCATCAATGAATAACAAAATTTATGTAGCAACACACACATCCTTAATTGGATTCTACAACTATTTCTTAAACACATCCCTTATTCTATCAATTTTAGGTTATTAGGTATGCATCAATGCATTATGTTGTTTTCTAAGACTCTTTTGCAAACCACTTTAATAGATTGTGTAACTATTTATGATATTTTGTTTCCTGAGAATGGTATATTTTTGTGCTTATTAGTGTGTTTGAAAAATTAAATTGGATTTTAAGCTTGAATGTCTTTGGATCTTATTGTCTTTTATTAGAATTACAAATGATCAAATCTATGTGTTAATATTGCTCCTCTTCCCGATTCTTAAAGGGTGCTAGCTCAATGGAAGAGCGCCTGTTTTACAAGCAGGAGGTTGGTGGTTCGATTCCTCCATGCCCTAATGATATTGGAATGTATTTATAAAGGTAAAAAATGTAGTAATGCAAGATGGATGCAATATTAGATGTAGCACTAAATGCAAAACAGTATGTAAAAGTGGATGTCACACCAAACACAAAAGTGGATGCAAAAGTTGACCTTATGTCAGACGCAAATATGGACACAAAAATGGATGTCACACAACGCAAAATTGGATGCAAAAAAAGACTCAACACTAGATGCAATACTAGGTCCAAAAATAAATGCAACAGTAGATGCAAAAGTGGACTCCTAACTAGACGTAAAATTGGACATTAAATTGAGCACAAAATATGGTGTATCAATGGACATAAAACTAGGTGTAACACCAGGTGCAAAAATGGAAGGAACACTTGGCGCAAACAAAAACTTAAAATGAGACACAATATTGGATGCAAGATGGGACAAAACATTGGATGTAAAACTAGACGTAATATTGAATGCAAGATGGGATGCAACATTGGACACAAAACTAGCTGCAATATTAGATACAAACATGGCTGCAAAACTAGGCGCAACACTGGGTGCAACATTGGGCTCAAACATAGATGCAAAAAAAGACATCAACCGGGATGCAACACTAGGTGTAAACCTAGATGCAAAATATGACGTAAAATGAGATGAAACATTAGACACAAACATGGATACAAAAAAAGACGTAAAACAAGATACAAAATTAGATGCAAATGGGGATGTAACATTATAAGTAAAATTGAATGCAAAACTAGAAGCAACATTGGGCCGAAAATTGGATGCAATCCTAGATGCAACGTTAGATGCAGAATTGGACACATAATTTTATGCAAAACATGTTGCAAAATTGGGTGCAAGACTCGATGGAAAACTAGGAGAAAAATTGGATGCAAAATGAAGCGTGAAACTGGGTGCAAACAAGGATGTAACAAAGGATGCAAAAAAAGATGCAATAGAAGTTGCAAAATTGGGTGGAAATAAAGGCGTAACAAAAGATGCAAAAAATTGGACGCAAAAATGGATGTTAAAAAGGACGGAAAAAAAGATGCAATAGATGGCGTTTTACGAAAATGTACAATAGCACCAGGTTTAGCGCCAGATTGTTCATCACAATTGGGAAAAAATTACACTAAAATCCGGCGCTAAATTCGACGCTAAATCCATTTTTTGTTGTAGTGGCAAGAGCTCCTAAATGTTTTATTTTCACTTTTTAAAATGCTCAAAGACTACTATGCACCTAAATGCACAAAACTTGAGTATGCTTGAGTTAAACTAACTGTATAAAGTAAGCAAAGTGAAGTAAATAGATTAATAATACCAAAGATCAACCATATAAGGAATACTTGGAACCCTAGCTTGGGTGGACACAATGAAAAGAAATCACTGAGATCAAACAAAGGCAAGTGACAAACCAAAAACTATCTGAAAATATAATGGGACATACAGTGTCTAGAACCCTGATCACTGATTCAGACAACCAATCACTCAAACCTATAACCCAAACAGGAAAATCCACTTCAAGCTACTAACAGAAAGACAATCCAAACAATATGAACTCAAGGTCTTTACAAGAAAGCACAAGGTGTGGCCAACAAAGTCATCAAACTCACAGTGCAATGCTTATAAGGAAGAACAACCAGCAAACAAACTTTAAAGAGGGCTAGGGACAAGCAAACCCTAGCCCAAAAATTCAATGCTCAGGCTTGTACGTGACTATGTATAAGGGCAACCCACGTACTATACGCAACTGTCCTAGAGAGCAACCCACGTACGCAGGCCTCTGTATGCGACTGTATGCAAGAGCAACCCGCGTACAGGCATAAAATTTTCTAATAAAAATAAAAATTTTCAAGGTATTCAAACACCATTCTGAACATGAACCAAGACAGGACACCACACACAGAATCAAGGCAAAGACTGGGCAATGGTCAACAGAAATAACCCACAGCAATCTGGGCTCCCCAGCGGAGTCGCCAGTTCTGTTGTTCAGGAATAAACACCCTTGTAACCTAAGGTCTGGGGTTACCAACGTACTTCTAAAAATTGCATACAATCAACTTTAAAGTATAGAAAAGGAATAGGAAGAAATTTTGAACTCACCCGATTAACGACAGTTGATCCAAGCTTTCTCTTCTCCCGCTCTGCTTCTCTCCAAATTTTTTCAGGATGCACCTCCTTCACCTGCAAAGAGCATATTCTTCAAGTACAGTCTTATACATGTATATATGACAAGTTAGATGAACAATATATAGAGTTCTTAATCAAAAATATTCATCGAACATGATACATGAAAGAGACTCAACACAAAGTTGGAAGAAGAATTCTCTTTATTAACAATAGTGAATGAGATAAGTGTACAACCCAATGCCTGAGACAAGGACTCCTCTGCAACCAAAGGATTATGAGTTCTGTTGCTCCAAATACTTCTGAATATATACCACCAACATAACTTTGCTCTCCAAGTATGATTGATTAATTCCCTCCCCAAGGCCTCTATTTATACTTTGGGAAATAGGGCAGTTTCGAAGGTTGAGGAGGTTGAGACAGTTGAGATAGTTAATGGTTAGGACTCAACAAATCTCCATTAATCGTGTTTTATTATTTTTAATGTCGAATGGATGTGTATGCAACTATTGATACTGGCAAACCACATATGACACGTGAGTTTCTATAAGGAAAACCCGCGTACAGATCTGTACGCAGGTTGCAATGAGAATAGTCGCGTACAGTACGTGGGTTATCAAAGAAGATAGTCGCGTATGTACGTGAGTTGCTGTGGAGATAGTCGCGTACGGGAATCAACATATAGAAAGGTAAAATGGCAAGTTGGTTGGATAGTGAATGCATCTCATGTCATGCCCATCTATAGTGTTTAGGAAACCTTCAATCCATAAGTGTCCTTTTGTGTACCAACATATGAAGTGTCAGCACTCGAACGGAGAAGTGCCATTTGGGTTGATAACACCCATATTCCAAGAATTGCATCATCTCACAAAGATTAAACAAATGTTTTTCTTCAAGGACTGTCTGTGGGAATATAATAAACCCACTTAATACTTAGGATAAAATATTTAATCATTATTTGATGAATTTCCTACCTACTAGCTTAGATAGTTGGAATCCACTTGCACCACATCATCAACACTTTCCATGTATACCCCATGTTAGGATTAATTAATCCTCCTTTGTCTAATATAGTCTATTCGGTCATTTTTCCTAACTTAAGAAGTTATTATCACTGTGCTAGAGTATGGGGGACATACCTAGGGGTTATCAGCCACTTACTACATCTTCATGCATGAGTTTATGTGCCTTTGGGACCAATCCTTACATTACAGGAGCCCACTCTGAGTGCCACCAGCAGTCACCTTCAGTTGGTTATGGTAGGTAAACAGTTATACTAAGTTATCCTCTAGTTACTTTCACTTATAGCACTATCAGTTATCCTAGCACCAATTTTACATGTATGTAAGGAAAGTGACTCCTTTTGTCCACCTACCTCATCAGTTAAGTGATTGTAGAGTGATTTAGACATCCAGAGTTAGACTAGTGAGCTCCAACTATGATTTTTCCACATTGAGTTAGATAAACAGTCAGTTAGAGATGGTAGATTCAAATCCGATCCATAGTATTCAAATTCTACTCGTTGTACTACCATTGTATTACTGAATAATGAATGAAGATTAATGTTGTGATTATCTCAACAATTTTTTGTCCAATTAATCTAAAATTTGTGTCATGAATTCTTCGCTCATTGTACATTCATCCTGATTATTCCACTGCATAATTCCTTTCCAATAGCTCTCATCATATCCCATAGATCTATGGTTCTCAAATTTAACATGACATCAGATCCTTGTTCCGGCTAAAACTCAAACCTTAGAAACCTCCATGCTTGCACCAAAAGCAGTTGAGTTTCCACGTAATTCCTGGAATCATTGCATTGATCCCCCTGGATTATGTTGATAGAATTCTATACATGTGTGACGGACTCTAAAAAAGCGCACATTTCAAGGTGGAAAGGTTTGAACTAAAAAATGTTTACGAATTGATTATTTTTGCAACTTTTTTTGCGAGTACAACTTCAAAATGGATTTAAGATCAGTTCCTCCTCTATCACCATTCAATTATGCTAAGTGGAAATTGAAGATAGTTTCATATATTGAGAGCCATGATCTCCTTGATGTGTAATTTAGAGCTGGTAAATAATCTTTTGAAGAGGAATAATATTGGCTAAATGACTGTGATAGATCATATGGAATTATGGGTATGGTAGTGTCTCCTAATATGCGTTATCTCATGGAATCTGTTGAGTATCCATTTGAGCTTTAGAGAAATCTAGAGAGAAAATTTGGTGTGTAGAAGAAGAAGATGATAGCTGGAGTGAATCCAACACCTCCTCATGTATTCTCCCTTCAAAATTCTTTTCCTCTATTCTCTCAGATGAAGTTGTTCAACATCATGAAGAAGAAGCAAAAGCTTCAACTCAATCAATTCAAATGGTTGAAAGTTTCCTTGCAGTGTCTCCTTCTCCTATTGCTCCAGAAGTTTGTGAGATCTCTGATCTCTCATCTTCTCATATAACTGATCTAGAAAAACACATTTGAATATTCGTTGCTGAAGAAAAACTCTCCTTCCATTCTACTCAGTCATTCTCTAGTGATTCTTCTATTCTAAATTATGTGCAAAGTTTTCCAGTGAAATCTCAAAGAGTTGAAGAGAAATTCAATTCCTCTCTCTCCAATAACGTTGTTGGTGTGTGAAAAAGTGATACTTTGGATGTTTTGGAGGAAATATCAAATTTTAGGAGTGACCCATTCACCCTCAATGATCTATAGCTTCCAACAAATTCCTACATGATTACTTGCACCAATACTCAGAGTTTTGTTGAAGAAGGAAAAAATTGTGCATCTACCATCTTAGTCGAGCACTTGGAACCTTTGTTCCACAATATTGGATATAATATGACCTTATTTGGTTCGAATTTTAAGTTTCAAGATCCTCCAATCATGCTTCTAGTTGTTCTTATCAATTTTGGTGTGAAAAATCAAGCACATCAAGTCTCTTTCAAATTTGTTGTTGGGAATTCGATGTCAGTTTTCTCTCATAAGTTTGTTGATATTAAATTTTGTGAATCATTGGATATTTTAGAAGCTATATCAGATTATGGAGCTCAATAATTATCTCTCCATGGTCCCAGGACTTCTTTACCTTTCTACTTGATCACATGCCCATCTCCTCATAGTACTAGTAAAGATGGAGACATCCTACATTCTTTTTCCTAACACCTTGAGTTGATTTAACCTCACATGGTTCGATGCACAAGGATAAAACATATAAGTTTCTTTGGTTTAACTCACATGGTTTGAATTATCAAGCACTTTTCCTCTCTCACAAGTTGATCTCAGTTGCTCTACATGGGTCCAATTTTCATCTTGCAACTGTCTATGTTCCTGATTCAGTTGAGCATATTCCTCTTCTTCCAAAGAGGAAAATTCCTCCATACATAATCAATTATATTGGATAGGTTCACATGCATAGGCCCAGGTTGCTGATGCACAGAAGAACCAATATTTTGCATTACTGCTCCATAGATTTGTAGATTGTAGCAATTTTTTCACAAGTTGTTTGCTCAAAGATAAAAAAATTCTCGTAAGTATGGAAGCTTGTTTCCTTATTACCTGCTTATTTTGAGCGGGGGTTTCCCGTGATGTTTTCCTCATTTTCTTTATTTTATTAAGAAGTATTTATTTCTTTTAAATTTATGGGTGACTTTTGGCCTAGTTTCCAGGGCCCAGGTTGTCCAAATTTAGGATTAAGGGGGGATGTTAGGATTAATTAATCCTCCTTTTTCCATATAGTCTATTTGGTCTTTTTCCCTAACTAAGAAAGTTATTATCATTGTGCTAGAGTATGAGGGATACACCTAGGGGTTATCTTCCACTTACTACATCTTCATGCATGAGTTTATGTGCCTCTAGGACCAATCCCTACATTGTAGGAGCCCTCTCTGAGTGCCACCAGCAGTCACCTTCAGTTGGTTGTGGTAGGTAAGCAATTATGTTAAGCTATCCTCCAGTTTCTTTCAGTTATATCAATGTCAGTTAGCCTAGCACCAGTTTTTCATGCATGTAGGGAAAGTGGCGCATTGTTTTCCACGTACCTCGTCAGTTAACTGATTGTAGAATTATTTATACATCCAGAGTAACACTAGTGAACTCCAGCTATGATTTTTCCACACTGAGTTAGCTAAACAATCAGTTAGAGTTGGTAGTTTCGAATCCTATCCGCATTATTCGAATTATACTTATCACACTACCATTGTATTACTAATCAATTAATTAATATTAATGTTGTGATTATATGAGAAATTCTTGTATGATTAAATATGAAATTTGTGTCATGGTTTATTTGCTCAGTGTACATTCATCTTTATTATTCCACTGCATAATTCCTTTCCAATAGCTCTCATTATAACATGTAGATCTATGGTTCTCAAATTTAACACCCCATGAGAGCTTTATCTTGATTATGGTTTGATATTGTCCACTTTATTGAATTCCATAATTAGTAAGTGCGCCTTTCTATAGATTCTGTCTTTTACTGATTTATTCCATCTTTTTTATGGATAAGATAAATCTAGTCAACTAGGAAACTACTATATTTTGTTTCCAACCCATCCTGCATTATTTTCTCTCCATATTCCAGGATTAGAAAGTCTTTCCATAACTTATCATCTCTCACTCGTGCTTTATCTAATTCCTGAGGTCCTTGATAAATTAAGAAGGTGGTTTAGCTTCCTATGGGGGTTTATCATATTTGGTAACTCTGATTTATGAGCTAGCAATGAGTTGTCTTCCATCAACTCAATTTTCCTTCATAAGGATGTGTTACCATTGTAATGATATCAATAATCATTTATTGATCACTCCTTAATGTGATTGCATTATTCTTCTTGTTCTCTCTTATGCTAATTCTCTACTTCCCTGTGAGGTTAATTGTGTGCTTAGATTCTTAGCTTGCTTATAGAACTATTGCTACCATCAAGGATTTAGAATCCTAACATGGTATCAGAGCATAGGATATCAAAGAACTGGCATGGTATCAAAATGCAAGGTTTTTCAATTTCTACAAAATTGAGGAGTTATATGTTATCTCTATCATAGAGCATCCAGTTTCGTATCCCTCTCTGAAGAAGAGATTGTTATTAAGCTTACAAGAATTTCTCCTAGTTTTATTTGTGTAGGTTGCAGAGAGTATCTCCTTTAGCACATCAACATCTTAGTATGGATTCTTCTTCAGCTATGATCTTGACTCCCTTCAACTATCATGAATGGAAGGCGAATATTGGCATTCTATTGCGTAGTAAGGGACTCTATAGAGTTTCTATGGTTTTAGAAAATGAACCAAACTCTATTGTTGAGAAAGCTAAGTGGCATATTAGGCTTGATGAAGCCTATGGATTGGTTTGCCTCTCTATTTATCCTGGTCTACTTTTTAGTCTAGATGGTTTGACCACTCCAACCAAGTATGGACCAAACTTGAGTCTCTCTTTGGAGTTCAAGATGAGTTAAGAGTACATCAGTTGGAGATTGAGTTATTCTTAATGAGTCCAAGTAGTTTTGATTATATTGCGGGATTCTTCAACAAATTCAAGTCACTTGTTCTAATGCTCAAGCATTCTGGGATTGAGAAGAAACAAGATCAATTAATCCTTTCCATTCCTTCAAAATTGGGTCCCGAATACTTAGGTTTTGTGTCTATTTTTCATGCTACTAGGCTTCTTGTTTCGAATTGGAAAATGTCTTCTTTATGTACTTTCTTCAATTTGCTAACAAAGGACTCGGAGTAAGATAAATTGTTCTATATGGGTGCTCTTAAATTGTATAAGGGAAAGGATCATGCTCTCATAGTTCAAGGAAGCAAGAATACCAAGTCCAAATAAAAGCAAATTGTCAAAGAGAAAAAGCCAAAGTTAGAAATTGAAGACGAATGTTCAAATCCTATTGATGAAGATTCAATGAAGAAAGTCAAGAATAAAGGGAGCACATACAATTGTTCTTATTGCAGTAAAGGATTTCATCCAAAGAAGAAATGTTTCAAGAAGAAGATGGACACCATGTCTCAACTTGTTAAGAAGCATAACATTCAAGTTCCAAATGAGCTATAGAATCCCGTCGAATCCTCAAAACATGGTCATAGTGCGCAATCCCAAGGTAATATCACCTATGCCTTGAATGTCAACGCTAAGTCCTTTCCTCATATATCTGATATAGATTCATATTCTATGATATATCAGAATCAGAAATCTCATTCTTTCTTGAATCATCCATCTATGCACCACCTAGATTCATCTCCCAATACTTGTGATTTTTCATTAGATCCTGACTTGTCTTTGAGCATCTCTTCCTCACTTTATAATTCTGATTTAGAATCATATTTGCAAGCCGATATGCATGTCATGACACCATACATTCCACCATCCATACCATCTACCAGACCTATGCATACTCTTAATACTATACAAACCACAAGTTCACTAGTTGATTCCTAAGTTCGTTTCCTATGCAGTCTTACTTTTATCAAATGGTTTCAAGTCTTGCCTATTTTTCACTATGTTAGCACCGACATTGAACCCAAAGGTTGTGGGAAGGGCTCGCTCCCGGGCAACAGAAGAACCGCTTTAGACCGTGTTTCTGGCCCAGCACGGTTAGAGAGGGATATCTCATTTACTTGTCACGTTTGCTCACACAAGATATTCTATGGAGAACGGTCAGAAGGTCAGATTCCTGAACGGGATAGGTATGTGGTTTTAAGGTGTATGTGGGATGATCAGAGAGGGAGACCATTGTGCAATGGATTCGACAGTCTAGGTATGAAACGTGTTGCAAGAGGTAAATAATCGTAGATATTAATAGACAGATGCAAGGTAACCATCCATCCTTCAATCAAGAGATATTGAGCAGGTGGCTAGTGGATAAGAGGGAACAACCCATCACGCAGAGCATCTACAGGATGAATTCTATGTAACTTTAGAAGAAATTGTTTTAAAATGTCTGAAATAAATAAGTTGTAAATGACGACAAACAATATTTAGTGTTAAGTTAGAAACTTGTTTCTTCAAATTTTATATTTGATTGTCATTTTTATTTTAGTTTGCTTATTTGCTTGAGTTTATTCCTTTACTTACTGTGGAAAATTTTTGGTATTTAGTGAAATTTTCAAGTTTTTGCCTTTAGGTTTTTTTATTGCTTTTCCTCCTTTAGTTTTTGAAGGGTTTTTCAAAACGTCATTATGTTGATTAAGGATGTCACAAATATATTCTAAGAGCATAGTTTAGCACCTAAACTGCACTCAAAGTGGAAAAAATGATTAAAATAGCACCAAAAGTGATTTCAAATTATTCTTGTAGCGCAAGTGCCAAAAATTAACACAATGGCGCTACAAGAATATCAAGCATGTTAAATTCTCTGATTTTTAAGCCGAATTTTTTGCATGAGTTCAAATCCTAGGTGACTAATCCCATGTTTAGAGGCTGTTGATATGTGTAGCTCCAGTAATCATCATGAAAGCAGGTGGGATTCATGTCGTGGCAGAGGTCGTGGTTATCATCAGGTAGAACGCAGCCCATCATGACAGATAGAGGCATATACCGAGTTTGATGTGAGGGAAGACATTCGATGCATGCAATACGAAGCTGAAGACTTGAGTGGACCGACGACATCTGCCAAAAAACTAGAGGTTGCTGTTACAGAGCAAAGTTGGGGTTTTCACCGTTGCAGAGAGCATTTAGGGCTTTCTTATTTCGCCACCTGGAATCAAATTGGACGCATGAAGACACTTGTTCACTAAAATTGGATAATTAGATAGCACAAGGAGTGGTTTAAAGCTTCTGTAGCTTGACAGAAAGCAGGTATTCCGGGATAACCTGTTAATAGCTGCTGAATTGGGGCTTTCTCGGTAAAGTCCGTTCTGTTAAAATTGGTTAAGGGAAACGTTAAGTTATGCCTTTAAATGAGATTCCTACCAAAGAGATAGCTGTTTAAGACATTCTGAGATGCTATGGTGAGTGGAAGGTTGAAAAATAGCATTATATTGAACCATTCCCTTTTCGAAGCCTGAAAAGATGACAGGGTGAAGAGCTGTGTATTTTATGGTGACTAAACTTCACAAATTGGTCTGCTACCTGTACACAATGCAACGAAGGAGCTAAACATCTGAGATTACATGGGGACCTAGTCTCATTCAGTGCAAAACTAACTCATTTTGGTGCTAAAAAACTACTGGGAGAAGAAAGTGAATAGATTTAAGATTGTTTTTGTTTTACATATCTTCTTATCCAATCGATAAACAGTCTTTAGTTGGTTTAAAGAGCTGGCAGCTGAGATCATTTATGCAAAGATTTTTTGTACAGAGATTGCTCAATACATAGGTGTTATTGTACATTCTGGAGATGGTCAGCTATCTGAATGAACAGACTGAATGGTAACTAAGTTTCATCAACAGTTTTAATGAAGAGTTTGGAGTACTCTGATTGATCTAAATCACTTGAGCCTGTGGTAAAACCTAACCTGCATTAGAAAACAAAAGGAAACAGTCAAGGAAGATCGAGCAAAGCTGATTATTAAAACCTTAGAGGTTTAAGGAGAAAAAGAAGCTATTAGGTCATTGACAGAACCCTAGAAGTCATAGAGTTCAGCCATTGAAGCAAATGGGTAAAAGTGGCAAATAAATAGGGCTGAGCCCACTGATGTAAGCTGGATTGAGAAATTCCCAGGTTGTGTAGATCTTTTCCAAAAGGCTGGGTGGCTGGATTTTTTCAAAAGAATAGATGGTTATAACACTGAGGTTTCCTGCAAATTTGCACAATGCTACAATCAGGACATGGTGGTTTTTGACACTCTAAAGTTTAGGTTGACAGTGGATCTAGTTGCAGAAGCTACAGGAATAAAAAATGAAGGTGAGATGTGGTTTAAAAACTTGCCTTTCACTTTTGATGCCCAGAGGTATATGTTACCTAATGTTACCCTAGATTGGAGCAAAGGCATACTGATCCAAAATTTCAGAAGTGAGTGGGTGGAACTCATTAGAATCTTGCAAATCTATATCACCTGTGAAGGCAGATATGCCTATGTCTTCAAATACCATTTTAGGTTTCTACAACATATGGTTGGTGTATCCAAAATGAGCCTTCCATTCTTCCTATTCAAAAGTCTGCAGAAGATGTCTAGTAGAGTCAAGGGACATCAGGATCATACTTCCCAATCTATTTTCCACCATGGACTGATTAAATTGATCATTAGTACTGTCCTGCAGAGTGAAGGAAAAACTTGGGATTTCTTCCTCTTCTGGTCTGGTTTTCAAGTTAAATAAGAGGATCAGTAAACCAAAAAGTAAGCAGATAAAGGGAAATTCCTAGTGAGGAAACTAGGTCAGAAGGTCAGGTCTGAAGACAACAAAGAGGTTAAACTTGGAGAAACACCGGAGCCCTTGAAGGATGACAATGAGCCTAAAATGTTTTCAGCTGACATTAAAGGTAAATATTCATTGTTTACAGAAAATAAAGAGCAGCCTATGCAACACATGACACCAGCAGAAGTTTTCAGTGAAGATAAAACTACTGTCCCAGAAAAAGTTGTTGTACAGGAAGAAGATATTCAGGCTCAGCAAAGGAATCCCATCACTATCCTATCAGAGGATGAGGGTTATTTTTTAGAGGAATATGAATCCATTGCCAAAGCTTAAGCTAGGGTTGATTCACGCAAGGAATTTTCCACTCTGGAAAACAAGACAGTCAGACCTAGGAGAAAGAAGAACAAGGTTGAAGTCATGGAGTTTGCTACAGTAAAACATCAAGGGAGAGTTTTGAAGATGCTGGGAGAATTGGCTCCAGGATGGAGGCCTAAAACCAAGACAAAAAATAAGTTAAGATTGAATATGAAAAAAATACTTAACCCTAGATTGAATACCAAAGGAGTGACTGTTCTTGATGATAGTTCTGCAGATGAAGAGTCAAAAATTGACAAAGTGAGCAGTAAGAAAAAAGAAGCAGTTGTGAAAAGTTGAATTCTTTATCCTAAAAAAAGAAAAAATCCATTACAGTCAGTAGAATATTCAAGCCAGCCCGAGCCTAAACTGTCTGCAATATTTCTTGAATTAAGAAATGAACCATTGAAACAACAGCAAGGAAAAGAAATTGAATTTTCTTATGATGAGGGCCAGCTGTTAATAGATAAAGCTATACCTAAGGAAGCAGACATTCAGGAAAACCCTAGTATTCCTGATATTTCTACAAATATACTACAAGAAGATGAAGATATTTTCAGGAGACTAAATATACCATGGATGCCCAGTGATGTAGAAGGTACCACAACAGGGAAGGTTATTGATTCAGACAGGGAAAACCTAAAAAGAACTATTAAACAGTACAGACATCAAATGGACTACCGGTAGGAAACTAATGATTGCCTCATTCTAGCCAATAAAAGGCTGAGGGGGGATTTACAGGAAGTCAATGAACATTATCAAGAGCTAATAGTTGTTTCTAAAGAGGCTCTGAAGAGGAAGAGAACCACTAATTTGTAGTGTACAGAGCTAAAGCAGACTGTTAGAGACTTGCAGCAGCAGAATGAAGAACTCACTAGAAGGGTAGCTAATATGGAAGATGAACAGAGGCGAGCCAGGAAGAAAGCCCAAGCTTTGGATGGGATAGCCTTGCTGGCTGAAGCTGCAAAGGACCTTTGAGTTAGTTAGTCAGTCAATTATTTGTTATCTCTTTTTGAGAAACACTTTAGTTAGTTAGTTGTTTACTATATTTTGAAAAGTATCATATTTTGTAAATTGTAATTCAACTTTATCTCATAGAGTAGTTAGCTGAAGACGGTTAGGGTTTTAAACCTAACTGATTTTTGTTGAGGAATACTATTTAGAGAGATGAGAAAGACAGAAGTAGGGTTCGATTTTGGGAGAACTTCAGGAGGTCTTTTGGACTTATTTGTGAGCTAAGTATCATAACTCTTATATGTATTTGATGACAGACTATGAAATATATGATCTTTTACACCCTTCAGTACATGTTTTGGCTTCATATTTGACTTGTTTAGTTGCTTAACTGATAAATTCATTGTTGGTCTATGTTTGTATGCTGGTGATGCTTATCTTTTATGAATGAACTTCAATATTGTGTTCTGTTGGATACTTGTTGATTATATTAAGCATCTTTGTCTTTACTTGCTTATGATTAAGTTCTTGTTTAGCTCATGAGTGTATTCCCTGTTGGTCACCAAATTTACAACCAAGAAAACATTCCAGAAACCATAAAACCTAGTTTACTTTATTGAGTTTTATTTGAGATTGTGTTGGCTTGTTTCTTTAGCCTTGGAAACAATTTCTGGCACAAACATCTTTGGCGCCGTTGCCGGGGACGAATTTGAAGACATATTTTCCCTGGGATACTTATCAGTTTTACTGGTTTTAAGAGGTGGACTTAAACCAGCATTTTTAAGGCTATTTTTCACCAAAGTTGGCACAGTGGATTCTAGAGGAGTGGGAACTAGGAATAGACCTACTTCACCATTGTAGTTGGGTGTGACAGACCCTTAACAGATATTGAGGACAGCAAGAAAGGTTAGAATATCTTAGTCATTACCCTCTTTATCTGACCCTGAGCAGTTAAAAGAGTCATTAGCTTCATCTGTGTCAAAGAAAGAAGAAGAAACTTCACCTTGGGTAAAACCAAAAATTCCTGACAGTAGTTTTCAAATTTTTACCAATCCTCAATCCTTCATAAAAGCCAAAACTGCTTCTCCTGGAAAGATACCTCTCTTTAAATTGAAAGTAGGAAAAAATCCCTTTCAGCCAAGTTCTAGCCAAACTTCCTCATCATCTAAATCAGTCAATCCTAAAATGGCAGCCCAAAATCAGCCCATAGACATGATAGACCGGATAGTTGCAGCGAGATATGCACCATAGGTTTTGCCTCACCCTTTAAATGCACTGCCTGGGGGTGACTATCAGAAATATATTCCTAGGTTCAATGGACAGGGGGAAACCACTGCTGAGGAACATTGGGAAGCTTTCCTTACTTATGCTGACAATCAAAACATTGAGGCTAAGGATGTTTGGATGAGAATGTTTGTTCAGAGCCTTGATGGAGATGTAACGAAGTGGTTCAGAGAGTTGCCTGCTAACTCCATCACTATTATTGAAGAACTCCGTGATCTCTTCATGAGACAATGGCGTGATACCAAAGACCATACCTACTACATAACTGAATTTGGAGCTCTTATGAGGAAAAAAGATGAAACAATTGCAGATTTTTCGAAGAGGTTCAACAAGATGTACAGTAGAATTCCTGCTGAGATAAAGCCTACAGAAACATTAGCTAAACTGACATATGCAAATGCTTTTGATCACGAATTCTCTTTGTTACTGAGAGAGAGGAGGCCTATCTCTTTGCTGAATATGCAGGATGCAGCATTGGAGGTAGAATCCAACATACTGGCTTCAAATAGACTAAAGAAAGAAACAGCTCAGCAACTGTATGACAGAAAAGGAAAGAAGGAGGCAGCTTCAGGAAGTTTTGCTCCTCATTCTGCTGAAGGAAAGATTGATGAAATGGCTAAGCTGGTGAAGATCCTGACTGCAAAACTGAACAAATTAGAGCTTGAGAAAAATTCCAGCAAGCCTGCTCCAGAAGATGAACGAAATCCAAATAATCAAAATCAGTTCAGAAGGCAATTTGCTTCCCGTTTTATGCCTAGAGAACGAAGGAATAATGATATCTAGGGAGAAAGGAGAGAAAATGAGGACCAAAGAGTGCCACCACCTCTTTAGGATAATGTAGCTGACGAAGAAGAAGTTGATGAAGAGCTGCTCTTTGAAGAGACTGACCAAGATATGAATAATTTTGGAGAAGGATTGTCTGGGGGTTTTGTTACTGAGGAAGAATTTCTAAATTCAGAATATTATGATGCTGACATGTTTGAGACAGAGGATGATCTAGGTCTGGAAAAGACTGCTGTAACTGCTGCTGTTTTTCAAAATGAGCTTAAGAAAAATGTGAACCTGAGATCATGTCCAAACTAAGTGGTAAAAGCCCCGAAAAAGAAAGCAATTGTTCCTGCTGCAACAGTTCCTGCTAAACAAGCATCTGATTCTGTGACCGAGAAAAAGCAAGTTGCAGAAAAATCAAAGAAGACTACAGAGGTTGAAGAGGTAAATAAAACTGTCTAGAATTTCAGTTTGGAGAATGAATTAGGAAAGTTAAAGATTCTTGTACCTTTAACTGAATTAATTAAAAATCCTTCATATAAAGAAACAATCCTGAGAGTGATGAATTCAGCAAGTAATCAGCCTGTTTCAGACACAGTAAATTTGCAAGAAGAAAACCCAAGGATTTTCATTGGATCAGCCCTGGCTGAAAAGACTGAAAATGAAGCAGGTGCTTCACCTCCATTCTACATAACCTTGACAGTCCATGAACAAATGATACACAATTGCTTGTTAGATTTAGGAGCCTCACACAATTTGATGCCAAAGGCTATTATGGAAGCTTTGGGTCTGAGTATTACTAAACCTTATCATGATCTGTATGCATTTGATTCCCGAGCAGTGAAGTGTTTAGGTGTAATAAAAGACATGGTTGTCATCCTCGCTCAGTTACCCATGAAAAGTGTGATCATGGATGTTGTGGTAGCTGATATTACGCCAAAGTTTGGGTTACTTCTCTCTAGGTCGTGGGCAAAGAAGGTTGGTGGGACCTTACAAATGGATCTTTCATATGCCACTATTCCTGTGTTTGGAGGAGAAAATAGAAGGCTGTACAGAGAGCTCTAGTTTGCATACATTGTGACAGATGATAAGAACCCTACCAATCATCCACTATATGCTATTGACAAAGACCTAGGAACTTGCATGTTACATTTCAGTGACGAAGACAATAATGTTGGTTTGTTACAGGTTGAAAAAGAACAGCCAGTAAAACACAGCAGAGAATAAGAAGATGAGTTGTGGCAATTATATTTTGATGGTTCTTCTTGCAAAGAGGGTGCTGGAGCTGGAGTTCTTCTCATATCCCCCAGAGGTGAAACAGTAAAGCTGATGTATAAATTGGAGTTTACTACTACAAACAATACTGCTGAGTATGAAGCTTTGCTGTTGGGATTAAAAGCTGCTAAAGATTTGGGCATTCAGCAGATTGCTGCATTTGGTGACTCCGAATTGGTTGTTCAGCAGGTGAAGAACAACTATCAAGTGAAGCAGGGTTTGTTGAAACTCTATCGAAATGAGGTATGGGATATGCTTGCAAAATGATTTTGTAGCTTTTAATATTACCTATATTCCAAGAGATCATAATCAGACTGCAGACTCATTGGCCTTGGCTGCCACACACTTTAGAATCCCCAAGACCACTCAGTTGAGGTATCCAATTGAGGTGAGGTACAGACTTTCTGTACCCTATGATGGAAATCACTGGAGAGTGTTTGAAGATGACATTGAGATTAAAAGGTTTCTATAACTTACACATTAGTTTTCAAATTCCCTGATTGATCAAGAGGAAGATGAAGGGGATGAATAGTTGGATGAGATTGCTGAAGATGAGATAGTTGGTCATAAAATTATTGAACTTAAAAGCAATTTCATCCCAAAAGGTTTGGTACCTCTAGAAAGAATATTTATAAAGGATGATACACCTTCAAATCCTGTGGTTCAGTCTTCAGAAGAGAATGTGGTAGAGTGTAATATTGGTTCTACAGAACATCCTAAAATGGTCAAAATTTCTAAATCACTTACAGCTGAACAAAGAAACAAGTATATAAAGCTATTAAAGGAGCATGTAGATGTTTTTGCATGGTCTTATGAGGAATTGAGGACTTATGACACAGCAATCATACATCATAAATTTCCTTTAAAACCAAATGTCAAACCTTTTTGTCAGAAATTAAGGAGGATTAACCTAGCCTTTTTTCCTCTTATTGAAAAGGAAGTAAAGAAGTTGTTAGATTCCAAGATCATAGTTCCTCTCAGGTATTCTTCATGGGTGGCTAATCTGGTTCCTGTCAGAAAAAAGAATGGAGAAATCAGGTTGTGTGTTGACTTCAGAAATCTAAACAGATCCTCATTAAAGGATAATTATCCTTTGCCTAAAATTGAGCAATTATTGCAGCAAGTGGTTGGGGCACAGAGGATCTCTATGGTAGATGGTTTCTCAGGGTACAATCAGATTGCTATGCATCCTGATGATAAGGAGAAAACAACTTTTACAACCCCTTGGGGAACCTTCATGTACGATAAGATGCCTTTTGGTCTGATGAACGCTGGAGCCACATTTTAGAGAGCAATGGATATTGCTTTTGTTGGAGAAAAGGACAAATTTGTGGTAATCTACTTGGATGATATTACTGTTTTCTCATAGTCAGATGACGAACATTTGAAGCATTTGAAGCAGACTTTCCTGAAATGCAGAAAATTTGGCCTATCCTTGAATCCAAAGAAGTCACACTTTGTTGTACAGGAGGGTAAATTGCTTGGTCATTTGGTGTCTGCTGATGGCATAAGGATTGATCCTAAAAGATTAAAGGATATACTGAAGATAAGTTTACCAAGGAGTAGAAAGGATGTCCAATCATTCATTGGTAAAATCAATTTTCTGTGCTGGTTTATACCCAACTCTGCTGAAACTATCAAACAGATCATAGCCATGCTGAAAAAGGATCAGGAAGTTAGGTGTACCACTGAGGCAAAGGGTGCATTTGAGAAAATCAAACTGGCTCTTACTGAAGCTCCTGTGTTAGTAAGCCCAGATTTTACCAAATAATTTCTTACATTCTCATTTGCATCAGAAGATATAATAGCAGCAGTTTTATTGCAGCAAAATAAAGAAGGACTGGAGCAGCCTATTGCATTCTTCAATAAAACTCTCAGAGATTCTAAACTAAAGTATAGTGTTTTAGAAAAGCAGGCATATGCTCTGGTAAAGGCTTTAAAAATTTTTAGAATCTATGTGCTGCATTCTAAATTTATTTCATTTGTACCAAATGCTGTTGTAAAAGATGTGTTAACACAGCCTGATAGTGAAGGGAAAAGAGGTAGGTGGATTGCTAAGATTATGGAGTATGATGTGGAGATCAGACCTACCAAACTTGTCAAGGGACAAGGTTTAGCCAAGCTGCTGGCTGAATCAAATTGTCAACCTCTGGGATTGCATGTTATGACTGAAGAAATATCTCAAGAAGAGGATCAAGCACTACTGGAAAAAGAGAAGATCATGAACTTTTATTCATCATCAGAATGGTATGAGGATATTGTTTATTTTCTGTTGTTTTTGCAATGTCTTGAACATTTTGATAGGAAAGCTGCTAGATCCTTAAAACCTAAAGCTACTAAGTATTGTCTAGTAGAAGAGCAGTTGTTCTGGAAGGACCCAGGGGGTATCCTACTCAGATGCTTGGACAAATCTGAAATTGAAGGGGTAATTGCTGAATCTCATGAAGGTGCTTGTGGAGGTCACAATTTCTGGAAAACAACAGCATACAGGATTTTAAGAGATGGATATTATTGGCCCTCTTTGTTTGCAGATGTTTATCAGCAGGTAAGAGCCTGTATCCCTTGTCAGACGTTTGCTGGCAAACAGAAATTGTTGTCATTGCCCCTGAAACCTATTGCAGTAAGTTCTCTGTTTCAGCAATGGGGTCTGGATTTTATTGGAGAAATAAATCCAGCTTCCTCAGGAAAGCACCGATGGATTCTAACTGCAACAGATTTTTTTACTAAATGGGTGGAAGCCATCCCTACTAGGAATGCCACATATAAAGTAATCATGGAGTTCATTGAGGAAAATATCCTAAGTAGGTTTGGCTGTCCTCAGAAATTAGTGACAAATAATGCTAAGGCATTCAAGTCTAAAGCAATGGAAGCTTTTTGTGAAAGGAACGGCATCCTACTGAAGCATTCAACTCCTTATTATCCCCAGGGAAATGGTTTGGCTGAATCCTCTAATAAGAACATCATTCAGAGTATCAAGAAGCTTCTCAAGCATAACAAAAGATCATGGGATTCAATGTTGAAATATGCATTGTGGGCAGATAGGATAATGGTAAAACAAGCCATTGGAACTTCTCCATTTCAGTTAGTTTATGGAACAGATGCAGTTTTTCCTATCCAATTGGGAATCCCAGTGATGAAGTTTCTTCAGAATTCTCAAGAAGAGCCAAAAGATATGCAGAGAAGGATTTATGAGATGATAGAGTTGCAGCAGAGTACAGAAAAGGTGGATGAAAAGGCACAGTCGTACAGATTGAAGATCAAAAGCAGATTTGATAGGAACATCAAAGAAAACACTTTTTCAGTTGGTGATATAATTCTAAGGTGGGATGCAAGGAAAGAGCAAAAAGGTAAGCATGGTAAGTTTGATAACCTCTGGTTTGGCCCTTTCCTAGTGTCAAAGGTTTTAGAGAATAATACTTTTATCCTGCAGTCTTTGGATGGTGAGGAGTTGTCCAGTCCAGTTAATGGACGATTCCTCAAGCATTTTTACAGTTTATAAGGGGATTTTCCCTTTTCATTGTACATACCGGTGTGAGTGAAGCATAATAAGACTCAATAGCCCAATGGAACTTTTGCATACAAGTAGGTAGCAGACAGAAGGCACTGGTCTACAGGTTCTTGAAGCCTCACAGGGAGGACTTCATCCCACAGCTGGAGCCAGATGTTAAGTCAGAAACTTGTTTCTTCAAATTTTATGTTTGATTGTCATTTTTGTTTTAGTTTGCTTATTTGCTTGAGTTTATTCCTTTACTTACTGTGGAAAATTTTTGGTATTTAGTGAAATTTTCAAGTTTTTGCCTTTAGGTTTTTTATTGTTTTTCCTCCTTTAGTTTTTGAAGGGTTTTTTAAAAGGTCATTATGTTGATTAAGGATGTCACAAATATATTCTAAGAGCATAGTTTAGCACCTAAACTGCACTCAAAGTGGAAAAAATGATTAAAATAGCGCCAAAAGTGATTTCAAATTATTTTTGTAGCGCAAGTGCCAAAAATTAACACAATGGCACTACAAGAATATCGTGCATGTTAAATTCTCCGATTTTTAAGCCGAATTTTTTGCATGAGTTCAAATCCTAGGTGACTAATCGCATGTTTAGAGGCTGTTGATACGTGTTGCTCCAGTAATCATCATGAAAGTAGGTGGGATTCATGTCGTGGCAGAGGTCGTGGTTATCATCAGGTAGAACGCAGCCCATCATAACAGATAGAGGCATATACCGAGTTTGATGTGAGGGAAGAAATTCGATGCATGCAATACGAAGCTGAAGACTTGAGTGGACCGACGATATCTGCCAAAACACCAGAGGTTGCTGTTACAGAGCAGAGTTGGGGTTTTCACCATTGCAGAGAGAATTTAGGGCTTTCTTATTTCACCACCTGGAATCAAATTGGACGCATGAAGACACCTGTTCACTAAAATTGGATAATTAGACAACACAAGGTGTGGTTTAAAGCTTTTGCAGCTTGACAGAAAGCAAGTATTCCGCGATAACCTGTTAATAGCTGCTGAATTGGGGATTTATCGGTAAAGTCCGTTCTGTTAAAATTGGTTAAGGGAAACGTTAAGTTATTCCTTTAAATGAGATTCCTTCCGAAGAGATAGCTGTTTAAGACATTCTGAGATGTTGTGGTGAGTGGAAGGTTGAAAAATAGCATTATATTGAACCATTCCCTTTTCGAAGCCTGAAAAGATGACAGGGTGAAGAGCTGTGTATTTTATGGTGACTAAACTTCACAAATTGGTGTACTACCTGTACACAATGCAACAAAGGAGTTAAACATCTGAGATTACATGGGAACTTAGTCTCATTCGGTGCTAAAACTGACTCAGTTTGATGCTAAAAAACTACTGGGAGAAGAAAGTGAATAGATTTAAGATTGTTTTTGTTTTATATATCTTCTCATCCAATCGATAAATAGTCTTCAGTTGGTTTAAAGAGCTGACAGCTAAGATCATTTATGCAAAGCTTTTCTATACAGAGATTGCTCAATACACAGGTGTTATTGTACATTCTAGAGATGGTCAGCTATCTGAATGAACAGACTGAATGATAACTAAGTTTCATCAACAGTTTTAATGAAGAGTTTGGAGTACTCTGATTGATCTAAATCACTTGAGCCTGTGGTAAAACCTAACCTACATTAGAAAACAAAAGGAAACAGTCAAGGAAGACCGAGCAAAGCTGATTATTAAAACCTTAGAGGTTTAAGGAGAAAAAGCAGCTATTAGGTCATTGACAAAACCCTAGAATTCATAGAGTTCGACCATTGAAGTAAATGGGTAAAAGTGGCAAAATAAATAGGGTTGAGCCCACTGATGTAAGCTGGATTGAGAAATTCCCAGGTTGTGTAGAACTTTTCCAGAAGGCTGGGTGGCTGGATTTTTTCAAAAGAATAGATGGTTATAACACTGAGGTTTCCTGTAAATTTGCACAATGCTACAATCAGGACATGGTGGTTTTTGACACTCTAAAGTTTAGGTTGACAGTGGATCTAGTTGCAGAAGCTACAGGAATAAAAAATGAAGGTGAGATGTGGTTTAAAAAGTTCCCTTTCACTTTTGATGCCTAGAGGTATCTGTTACCTAATGTTACCCCAGATTGGAGCAAATGCATAGTGATCCAAAATTTCAGAAGTGAGTGGGTGGAACCCATTAGAATCTTGCAAAGCTATATCACCTGTGAAGGCAGATATGCCTATGTCATCAAATACCATTTTAGGTTTCTACAGCATATGGTTGGTGTATCCAAAATGAGCCTTCCATTATTCCTATTCAAAAGTCTGCAGAAGATGTCTAGTAGAGTCAAGGGACATCACGATCATACTTCCCAATCTATTTTCCACCATGGACTGATTAAATTGATCATTAGTACTGTCCTACAGAATGAAGGAAAAACTTGGGATTTCTTCAAATTTTGGTTTGGTTTTCAAGTTAAACAAGAGGATCAGCAAACCAAAAACCAAGCAGATAAAGGGAAAGTCCTAGTGAGGAAACTAGGTCAGAAGGTCAGGTCTGAAGACAAGAAAGAGGTTAAACTTGGAGAAGCACCGGATCCCTTGAAGGATGACAATGAGCCTAAAATGTTTTCAACTGACATTAAAGGTAAATATTCACTGTTTACAAAAAAGAAAGAGCATCCTATGCAACACATGACACTAGCAGAAGTTTTCAGTGAAGATAAAACTACTGTCCCAGAAAAAAGTTGTTGTACAGTAAGAAGATATTCAGGCTCAGCAAAGGAGTCACATCACTATCCTATCAGAGGATGAGGGTTATTGGTTAGAGGAATATGAATCCATTGCCAAAGCTTAATCTAGGGTTGATTTACGCAAGGAATTTTCCACTCTGGAAAACAAGACAGTCAGACCTAGGAGAAACAAGAACAAGGTTGAAGTCATGGATTTTGCTACAGTAAAACATCAAGGGAGAGTTTTGAAGATGCTGGGAGAATTGGCTCCAGGATGGAGGCCTAAAACTAGGCCAAAAAATAAGTTAATATTGAATATGAAAAAACTACTTAACCCTAGCTTGAATACCAAAGGAGTGACTCTTCTTGATGATAGTTCTGCAGATGAAGAGTCAAAAATTGACAAAGTGAGCAGTAAGAAAAAAGAAGCAGTTGTGAAAAGTTCAGTTCTTTATCCTAGAAAAAGAAAAAATCCATTACAGTCAGTAGAAGATTCAAGCCAGCCCGAGCCCAAACTGTCTGCAATATTTCTTGAATTAAGAAATGAACTATTGAAACAACAGCAAGGAAAATAAATTGAAGTTTCTTATGATGAGGACCAGCTGTTGATAGATAAAGCTATACCTAAGGAAGTAGACATTCAGGAAAACCATAGTATTCCTGATATTTCTGCAAATCTACTACAAGAAGATGAAGATATTTTCAGGAGACTAAATATACCATGGATGCCCAGTGATGTACAAGGTACCACAACAGGGAAGGTTATTGATTCAAATAGGGAAAACCTAAAAAGAACTATTAAACAGTACAGACATCAAATGGACTACCTGCAGGAAACTAATGATGGCCTCATTCTAGCCAATAAAAGGCTGAGGGAGGATTTACAGGAAGTCAATGAACATTATCAAGAGCTAATAGTTGTTTCTAAAGAGGCTCTGAAGAGGAAGAGAACCACTGATTTGCAGTGTATAGAGCTGAAGCAGACTGTTAGAGACTTGCAGCAGCAGAATGAAGAACTCACCAGAACGGTAGCTAATATGGAAGATGAACAGAGGCGATCCAGGAAGAAATCCCAAGCTTTGGATGGGATAGCCTTGCTGGCTGAAGCTCCAAAGGACCTTTGAGTTAGTTAGTCAGTTAGTTATTTGTTATCTCTTTTTGAGAAACACTTTAGTTAGTTAGTTGTTTACTATATTTTGAAAAGTATCATATTTTGTAAATTTTAATTCAACTTTATCTCATCAAGTAGTTAGCTGAAGACAGTTAGGGTTTTAACCCTAACTGGTTTTTGTTGAGGAATACTATTTAGAGAGATGAGAAAGACAGAAGTAGGGTTCGATTTTGGGAGAACTTCAGGAGGTCTTTTGGACTTATTTGTGAGCTAAGTATCATAACTCTTATATGTATTTGATGACAGGCTTAGAAATATATGATCTTTTACACCCTTTAGTACATGTTTTGGATTCATATTTGACTTTTTTAGTTGCTTAACTGATAAATTCATTGCTGGTCTATGTTTGTATGCTGGTGATGCTTATCTTTTATGAATGAAATTCAATATTGTGTTCTGTTGGATACTTGTTGATTATATTAAGCATCTTTGTCTTTACTTGCTTATGATTCAGTTCTTGTTTAGCTCATGAGTGTATTCCTTGTTGGTCACCAAATTTACAACCAAGAAAACATTCCAGAAACCATAAAACCTAGTTTACTTTATTGAGTTTTATTTGAGATTGTGTTGGCTTGTTTCTTTAGCCTTGGAAACAATTTCTGGCACAAACATCTTTGGCGCCGTTGCCGGGGACGAATTTGAAGACATATTTTCCCTGGGATACTTATCAGTTTTACTGGTTTTAAGAGGTGGACTTAAACCAGCATTTTTTAAGGCTATTTTTCACAAAAGTGGGCACAGTGGCTTTTAGAGGAGTGGGAACTAGGAATAGACCTACTTCACAATTGCAGTTGGGTGTGACAGACCCTTAACAGATATTGAGGACAACAAGAAAGGTTAGAATATCTCAATCATTACCCTCTTTATTTGACCCTGAGCATTTAAAAGAGTGATTAGCTTCATCTGTGTCAAAGAAAGAAGAAGAAACATCACCTTGGGTAAAACCAAAAATTCCTGACAGTAGTTTCCAAATTTTTACCAATCCTCAATCCTTCATAAAAGCAAAAACTGCTTCTCCTAGAAAGATACCTCTCTTTAAATTGAAAGTAGGAAAAAATCATTTTCAGCCA
The DNA here is from genome assembly GCA_001517045.1 of Pseudotsuga menziesii. NCBI lineage: Eukaryota > Viridiplantae > Streptophyta > Pinopsida > Pinales > Pinaceae > Pseudotsuga > Pseudotsuga menziesii. The sequence continues at coordinate 3,932 of LPNX010705535.1, read as the reverse complement.
AGTCCTAGCCAAACTTCCTCATCATCTAAATCAATCAGTCCTAAAATGGCAGCCCAAAATCAGCCCATAGACATGATGGACCGGATGGTTGCAGCCAGATATGCACCATTGGTTTTGCCTCACCCTTGAAATGCACTGCCTGGGGGTGACTATCAGAAATATCTTCCTAGGTTCAATGGACAGGGGGAAACCACTGCTGAGGAACATTGGGAAGCTTTCCTTACTTATGCTGACAATCAAAACATTGAGGCTAAGGATGTTTGGATGAGAATGTTTGTTCAGAGCCTTGAGGGAGATGTAACGAAGTGGTTCCGAGAGTTGCCTACTAACTCTATCACTATTATTGAAGAACTCTGTGATCTCTTCATGAGACAATGGGTGATACCAAAGACCATACCTACTACATACCTAAATTTGGAGCTCTTAGGAGGAAAAAAGATGAAACAATTGCAGATTTTTTGAAGAGGTTCAACAAGATGTACAGTAGAATTCCTGCTGAGATAAAGCCTACAGAAACATCAGCTAAACTAACATATGCAAATGCTTTTGATCACGAATTCTCTTTGTTACCGAGAGAGAGGAGGGCTATCTCTTTGCTAAATATGCAGGATGTAGCATTGGAGGTAGAATCCAACATACTGGCTTCAAATAGACTAAAGAAAGAAACAACTCAGCAGCTGTATGACAGAAAAGGAAAGAAGGAGGCAGCTTCAGGAAGTTCTGCTCCTCATTCTGCTGAAGGAAAGATTGATGAAATGGCTAAGCTGGTGAAGATCCTGACTGCAAAACTGAACAAATTAGAGCTTGAGAAAAATTCCAGCAAGCCTGCTCTAGAAGGTGAACGAAATCCAAATAATCAAAATCAGTTCAGAAGGCAATTTGGTTCCCATTTTATGCCCAGAGAAAGAAGGAATAATGATATCCAACGAGAAAGGAGAGAAAATGAGGACCAAAGAGTTCCACCACCTCTTCAGAATAATGTAGCTGACGAAGAAGAAGTTGATGAAGAGCTACTCTTTGAAGAGACTGACCAAGATATGAATCATTTTGGAGAAGGATTGTCTGGGGGTTTTGTTACTGAGGAATAATTTCAAAATTCAGAATATTATGATGCTGACATGTTTGAGACAGAGGATGATCTAGGTCTGGAAAAGACTGCTGTAACTGCTGTTGTTTGTCAAAATGAGCTTTAGAAAATTGTGAACCTGAGATCAGGTCCAAAATAGGTGGTACAAGCCCCGAAAAAGAAAGCAATTGTTCCTGCTGCAACTTTTCCTGCTAAACAAGCATCTGATCCTGTGACAGAGAAAAATCAAGTTGCAGAAAAATCAAAGAAGACTAATTTCAGTTTGGAGAATGAATTAGGAAAGTTAAAGATTCCTGTACCTTTGACTGAATTAATTAGAAATCCTTCATATAAAGAAATAGTCCTGAGAGTGATGAATTCAGCAAGTAATCATCCTGTTTCAAACACAGTAAATTTGCAAGAAGAAAACCCGAGGATTTTCATTGGATCATCCCTCGCTGAAAAGACTAAAAATGAAGAAGGTGCTTCACCTCCATTATACATAACCTTGACAGTCCATGAACAAATGATACACAATTGCTTGTTAGATTCAGGAGCCTCACACAATTTGATGCCAAAGGCTGTTATGGAAGCTTTGGGTCTGAGTATTACTAAACCTTATCATGATCTGTATGCATTTGATTCCCGAGCAGTGTAGTGTTTAGGTGTAATAAAAGACATGGTTGTCAGCCTGGCTCAGTTACCCATGAAAAGTGTGATCATGGATGTTGTGGTAGCTGATATTACGCCAAAGTTTGGGTTACTTCTCTCTAGGTCATGGGAAAAGAAGGTTGGTGGGACCTTACAAATGGATCTTTCATATGCCACTATTCCTGTGTTTGGAGGAGAAAATAGAAGGCTGTACAGAGAGCTCCAGTTTGCATACATTGTGACAGATGACAAGAACCCTACCAATCATCCACTATATGCTGTTGACAAAGACCTAGGAACTTGCATGTTACATTTTAGTGACGAAGACAATAATGCTAGTTTGTTACAGGTTGAAAAAGAACAGCTAGTAAAACACAGCAGAGAAGAAGGAGATGAGCTGTGGAAATTATATTTTGATGGTTCTTCTTGGAAAGAGGGCGCTGGAGCTGGAGTTCTTCTCATATCCCCCAGAGGTGAAACAGTAAAGCTGATGTATAAATTGGAGTTTACTACTACAAACAATACTGCTGAGTATGAAGCTTTGCTGTTGGGATTAAAAGCTGCTAAAGACTTGGGAATTCAGCAGATTGTTGCATTTGGTGACTCCGAATTGGTTGTTCAGCAGGTGAAGAACAACTATCAAGTGAAGCAGGGTTTGCTGAAACTCTATTGAAATGAGGTATGGGATATGCTTGAAAATGATTTTGTAGCTTTTAATATTACCTATATTCCAAGAGATCATAATCAGACTGCAGACTCATTGGCCTTGGCTGCCACACACTTTAGAATCCCCAAGACCACTCAGTTGAGGTATCCAATTGAGGTGAGGTATAGACCCTCTGTACCTGATAATGTAAAGCACTGGAGAGTGTTTGAAGATGACATTGAGATTAAAAGGTTTCTAGAACTTACACATCGGTTTTCAAATTCCCTGATTGATCAAGAGGAAGATGAAGGGGATGAACAGTTGGATGAGATTGCTGAAGATGAGATAGCTAGTCATAAAATTATTGAACTTAAAAGCAATTTCATCCCAAAAGGTTTAGTACCACTAGTAGGAATATTTACAAAGGATGATACACCTTCAAAGCCTGTGGTTCAGTCTTCAGAAGAGAATGTGGTAGAGTGTAATATTGGTTCTACAGAACATCCTAAAATGGTCAAAATTTCTAAATCACTTACAGCTGAACAAAGAAACAGGTATATCAAGTTGTTAAAGGAGCATGTAGATGTTTTTGCATGGTCTTATGAGGAATTGAGGACTTATGACACAGGAATCATACAGCATAAATTTCCCTTAAAACCAAATGTCAAACCTTTTCGTCAGAAATTAAGGAGGATTAACCCAGCCTTTTTTTGTTATTGAAAAGGAAGAAAAGAAGTTGTTAGATGCCAAGATCCTAGTGCCTCTCAGGTATTCTTCATGGGTGGCTAATCTGGTTCCTGTCAGAAAAAAGAATGGAGAAATCAGGTTGTGTGTTGACTTCAGAAATCTAAACAGATCCTCACTAAAGGATAATTATCCTCTACCTAAAATTGAGCAAGTATTGCAGCAACTAGTTGGGGCACAGAGGATATCTATGGTAGATGGTTTCTCAGGGTACAATCATATTGCTATGCATCCTGATGATAAGGAGAAAACATCTTTTACAACCCCTTGGGGAACCTTCATGTACGATAAGATGCCTTTTGGTCTGATGAACGCTGGAGCCACATTTAAGAGAGCAATGGATATTGCTTTTGTTGGAGAAAAGGACAAATTTGTGGTAATCGACTTGGATGATATTATTGTTTTCTCATAGGCAGATGACGAACATTTCAAGCATTTGAAGCAAAATTTCCTAAAATGCAGAAAATTTGGCCTGTCCTTGAATCCAAAGAAGTCACACTTTGTTGTAAAGGAGGGTAAATTGCTTAGTCATTTGGTGTCTGCTGATGGCATAAGGATTGATCCTGAAAGAGTAAAGGCTATACTGAAGATAAGTTTACCAAGGAGTAGAAAGGATGTCCAATCATTCATTGGTAAAATCAATTTTCTGCGCTAGTTTATACCCAACTTTGCTGAAACTATCAAACAGATCACAGCCATGCTGAAAAAGGATTAGGAAGTTAGGTGGACTGTTAGAATAATCAACCCATAGTATTTACCCACTTAGACATTATTTCATTTATTTTGTCTTATTTGCCTAGTCCATGAGTCCCACCATGTGCAAGT
>LPNX010705530.1:58362-71365 GCA_001517045.1 Pseudotsuga menziesii | reverse complement strand
TCCATTTCATCACTACAGCGAAAGAAAGTACTGATCTGATGGAAGTGTATCTGGCTACAGGTGCAAAGGTTTCTTCATAGTCTATTCCTTCCTTTTGAGAGAAACCCCGAGCCACAAATCTTGCCTTGTATTTTTCAATGCTATCGTCTGCAGCATGTTTGATCTTGTAGATCCATTTGGAAGTTACAACTGACTTCCCGTCTGGTCTTGGGACAACATCCCAAACATCATTCTTCATGATTGATTGGTATTCTTCGATCATAGCATCCTTCAATTCTTTTTGTTCTGCCGCTTCTTCATAACTGGAAGGTTCTTTATCAATGAAATCACATAGTAAAGCTACGTACCCGGAGCAGGATCTAGTCCTCTTTCTTTCTCTGTGATTCTCTTCTAGATCCCCATATCTTTCTGCACCTTGGATAAGTTCTCGTACCCAAGCAGGTTTCCTCTTATGAGGATTCTTCTCCAGAGGGGGATCTACAGGTCTTTGTGGTTCTTCAAATTATTGATCTTCTTCTTGATTTTCTTCATTCATGGTTGTATCATGAATTCTAGGTGCTTCTGCTTCTTTAGGTTCTTAAACAGGTCTCTTTCTGGATTTGTTGTAAGCTGTGTCTTCATCAAATGTCACATCCCTGCTGATGTCAATCTTCTTGTATCCTGGGAAATATATTCTGTAAGCCTTCAAGATTTCAGAGTATCCCACAAATATACCCTTCTTTCCTGAAGGATCTAATTTAGTCCTCTTCTCTTTTGGAATGTGGAAGTACACAGGACAGTCGAATATTCTGAGATGGCTGACTTCTAGTTTCTTGCTGGAGAGGACTTCTTCAGGAGTCTTGTTCTTGAGTACTCTATGTGGCGTATGGTTCTGTACATACACCGCTGTTCTGGTAGCTTCCACCCAAAGATGAATAGGAAGATATTGATCATGAAGCATTGCTCTTGCTGCTTCCATGATAGTTCTATTCTTCCTCTCTACAATCCCATTCTGTTTTGGATTGTAAGGAGTGGACAACTCCCTCTTAATCCCTGATTCTTTGCGTAGCTCTTTGAATTCATTTGAAGTGAATTCTTTGCCATTATCTGATCGAAAGGTCTTGATATTCTTTTCAGTATGGTTCTCGATCAAGGATTTGAATTCCTTGAACTTACTGAATACTTCATCTTTGTTCTTCATGAAGTAAACCCATGTCTTCCTAGAAAAGTCATCAATAAAAGAAACATAATATACATACCCGTTTAGAGAGTTTGATGACATAGGACTGCATACATCGAAGTGGATGATTTCCAAGATTCCTTTTGCTTTGCTTTCACTGCTTGGAAATGTCTTCTTTGAATTCTTTCCTTTCGCACATCCTTTGTAGACCCAATCATGTTTTGCTTGGATTTCTGGAAGACCTTCGACAGCTTTGCTTGCAATAGGTAGTGCTTTGTAATGCACATGTGCAAGCCTTCTATGCCAAATTTCACTTGGCTCTACTGTGTCATGGACCAAGGCTTCTTCTAGATGGCCCTTCAATTTGTACAATCCTCCTTCTTGTTCTCCAATCACTACTGCATCATTGATAGTCTTTCCTTTTGGCCACATGATGACTTGACCATCTATGAATGCAACCTGCATTCCTTTTGCATCTAATGCTGATATGGAAAGGAGGTTCTTTTTAATTCCTGGCACAAACAATACTTCCTTCATTGTTAGAGACTTTTCAGAGTGTAGCTTATAGGAATATTCCCCACTACCTTTTTTTTGGGATATTGGTAGTCATCTCCTAGCTTCACCTTGTGAGATGATTCATGTTCTGACAGTCTGACAAAGGATTCCTTGAATCCATTCATGTGTTTGGAATTCCCACTGTCTATGACCCAATCATCACTTCCATGAGTAATGTTACCTATGAGAGTGGAGATCAAAACATATTCATCCTCGCTTGAAGAGTCTTCACTTTCATATCTAGATCTTTTCTTGGAAGGTTCATCATCCTCTGCAGTATGAGCATGATGTCTTCTTTTGTTGCTCCTCTTTGTTGGATTTGGTTTCTTAGGACAATTCCTTGCATAATGTCCTGCTTCATCACATGTATAGCATATGATCCTAGACAAATCTTTTCTAGTGTTATATTTGTGAGAGTGCTTACCTCTGAAGTGATGAGTTTTCCTTCTTGTTGACTTGGAGTGTGACTTGGAGTGTACCATGAGATATTTATCTTCACTTCCCATCTTTTCTTCTCGAGCTGCTATCTGAGCTTATTCTTGAGAGCACTCTTCCCATAGTCTGCTGAATTTGAATAACTTCTTTCTAGCACAAATTCCTTGGATGAAAGAATCCCATGACTTAGGAAGGCCATTCAAGGTAGTCATCACAATCTCTGCATTTTCCACTTCTTCATCTACTTCTTCTAGTTGTTCCTTGATCTGAGAAACTCTTGTGAAGTAAGATTGGATGGTCTCTGCATTCTAAATCTTCACATTCTTTAGTTGGTTTCTCAGAGTCATCTTCCGGTTTATGTTCTTCCCTTCAAACATTTTGGTTAGGGCATCAAACATAGCTTTAGGTGTCTTGAGAGATGACACTCATGGGATAAGGTGATCCTTGATAGAATCAACAATGATGCTCTTTGCCATAACCAACTTCTTCTTATGCAAGGCCTTAGCCTCATCTCCCTCTAGAACTAGAACCTCCTCATGGATGTAGGAGTCTAACTCATTCTCTTCTAGGACCAAGGAGATCCTATACTTCCAAGCTTGGAAGTTATCAGCTCCCTCAAGCTTTTCATAAAGCTTGGTATGATGAGCCATCCTAACTGAGAACCTCAAATGGAAATACAAAATATTTTAGATCTTACCAAGTCAAGATGTCGGATCTGAAATTTGAGCTGAAATCCTGCAGAGCTGGTTCAGGAGCAAATTAGGGTTTTTCTTTTACAGAGTTTTGTCCACCTAAATGCCTTGAAATTTGTCCCTAAATTCGATTTTGGGGAGGAGATCAATCCTGGCCTGGGCTCACTGAAAAATTCCTCTTATGTGAAAAGCCCTAATTTTCGACATCAGTGACAGGTCCAAAACTAAAAAACCTTAGAATTGGATTCTGCTTCGATAGGAAGATGCGCCCTAAGGAGGAGAGTTATTCCACCTTACTTTTGCTGAAAATCTGTGGAGAGAGATCCACAAACTAGGAAGCCCTAGTTCCCACAATTGCGCAGTGTCTTCTTCTTAGGTTAGCTCTGATACCATGTTAGTTTTTCAACATTCAAGCTAGCATTATGTTAGGATCTTTACTGAGAGAACAACAAGTACAACAATCAAACACAAGATACAATGAAAATAGTGTTTTTCATTGGGGAAACCATAAATGGAGAAAACCCCACAACTTCCTCAGAGATAGAATCAATACAAAAGGTAAAACCCCAAAACAGTAAGATGCACTCCCAACAACAGTAATCTTCTTCTTGTCTAGCCCCAGTGTCTTATCCTTCCTCAACTATGTGCTACACTTAAGTGTGTGAGTGATGTGTGTTCTAAATAGAGATTCCAACTCTCTATTTATACTAATCCCAACATGACTAAAACCCTACTAGGGCCAACCTCTACTTGGAGAGTCTAATAACCCTAGTGCCCCGGAACTGCGGGGACTTTAACCCTTAGACAATCAGAGGGTTACCCACTATGACTTGACATGACTTGTTTAAATTATTGATTCTCCTTATCGGAACATCAGGGCATGACATCATGACTCAATTACATTATAGATACATCCCAGAATAAACATCGGGTTACAATACATAAGATACATAAATGAATACATTCCGAAGTTACAAATACATCAATAGGAACCTCTTAGTTAATGGGTGTTCCTCAAGATATGTGCATGACACTTGTGAATACAAGTGTGTGAAATAACCTATTCAATATGCAAAGCATTCCTCCAAATGTGAACAAATGGTGGTCAAAAGGAGCCTCCTCTCCTCAAGCAATCCACCCATCAAATCTCTCAACCCATGCAATTTAGCAATGTAACATCATATGTGGTGTAAGAATGCAAAGTTCCCATCCATCTTTAGATCCTAGTGATGTGGCATGCCTCGACATATGTAATTGGTTGTAGGGATTAGGTGAGATATCCCTCAAGTGATCAAATATGCATGGAATTGTGTAGGTGAAGGATCTAAAATGTGACAGCAACCTACATGTGCCATCATGCCTCAAAATATGTGGTGATGCCTCATAATACAATTCTCAATGAGAAAATAGGAATCAAGAGTTGAAAACAATAGAATCCAAGCCATTGATGCTCCATAATGCAACCTAATGAACAAGGTATTAAAACATTGTTCAAATCTACATGCATCATAAAACCTTCATAACATAGCCTAATAAACAAGGTATTCAAACATAGTATTGATCCTCATACATCATAATCAGTGGAAAGATCATTCGTTGTAGTATTTTTGGCTTTCTCCAATAACCTTCAACTATGTATTTTTTAAATATCACATTGAGATATGGTTTCAATGTATTGATCATATGGACCTAGGAAGGAATCACAACATAAGCACATAACTATGTTCAGTTCTTTAACATTTGGTGTTGTTAGTTATGTCCAAATCCAATCATTAGGAAACCCTATGATCTCTTTCTTTATCAGTAGCACTACTTGTGGAAGACCATTACTGAAATTGTAGCTTGGGTAGGATTTCCATGTTGTAATTGTACCTTAGTTATGAAGGGTTCCCCGGGAAATGAGAGTTTTGACAAAATATTGATCAAGCTACTATGCAACATTGGTATGGGGCAAGTCTTATACAATGGGTGAGTCCAAATGGATGGTTCTACATGAATGCACACCATTTTTTTAACATTGGGACTCATTAGTACTTTCAAAAGACAAAATTAGGTCATGGGAAACTACTTTTGCATTGTATCTATGTGAGATTATTAACATGAAATATTTCCCCAATGTCACCTCATATCCCAGATTGAGGGTGGTAACCATAGTGGATACTTATCACTAGTAAAATTCTTCGTGAAATTTCTTCATGCCTTCCTTCCCTCCCTGTAATGTGTTTTTTTTCCAACTAGTAAGACTAACTTTGCTTGAAGTAAAAATGTTCATATGCTTTCAACTGTATCTATTGTATTTATATAGAACTAGATGGTTGATGTTCAATTGTTTAGAACAAGTTACTGTAGGGAACAACCATATCCCATTATTCTAGTGGTGCTAAAGATAGTTTGGACAAAACACATATATGGATGTACGATTTGTCCTTAGAAAATGAAAAGCAAGGACATTTGTAAGGAATTGTGAACTTGGAGTTGATGTTTTTTTAGAAGTTCATGGTCTATTTCATTTATGAAAAATTCACTTCTGTTGTTATGATATCAAATATGTTATTACAGTGTAAATCCATTGTTGGCGTTAGAACATAATCTGCATATTCAAAATTTTGGTGATTAATGAAGCTTAAAGACTCATAAGGGGATGGTCATGCAAGAGTCTTAGCAAAAATTTGGTTTGGAGGAATTATGGGTTCTAGTAGAATTTTGTTCAATTTTTTTTCTATAACAGTACAATAAAACACTTCTATAATCTTGTTAGGAAAATATTTTCCTATATTGAACATGCGTGTCAACAATATCTACATGTTTGGATTTGTTGGAAAGACACCTTATTATGAAATGGCCTACCCTGGGCTATTGAGTTTTAGGTCACTTGGATGTTATTCATATTTGAAGTGATTTTATGGATTGGAAGGAATGCTTAAATACTTTATTTGGTGGTGTTTTTTCATTCCACCAATTTTCATGGCATGATGTTGTTATATACCTACTAAAGGGTATATGATATTGTTATGTGTAAGGGATTTTATATGCATGCTTCTAACATATATTGAATTGATATGTGCCAAGTTAATTATGAATATTGAAGTATATCCTCACAAGGTGCAACTAGGAATAGAACACCTCCAACAACTTTTAGGTTACTATAATGGGGCCCATAGTACTATGATAAAGGTGCTTATCGACCCTCTTAGCATAGTCGTCTAATTGGGACCACCTAGGTCTCTATCTCAATGAAAATCAATTGGTTCTAGACCTGTTGGATAGAATGGAAAAGTTTGCAATCATCCCTTCCTTTATGTAGGTATGCATTTTTGGAGAGGAAATTGAGAGCATGCAACAAGATACACTGACCATTTCAAATGAACCAATGACATTCCCCACACATGGACCCTTAAACATGTGACCTCCTTCTCCAACCAATCACATTCCTTTTCCATTACAACTACTAACCTTTGAACTTTGTTTAAAGGACCATGCAGATTGTTAATCTCAAATTTGTGCTCTACAATATTTCCTTCCAAAGACTTGATTTCTTGACCAATAGAACTTTCCACTTCACAAACTTCTTCTTTAATATTGAAACCGTTTCCACTTTTGTCATGAACACTTTTCTACTGAGAAATAAAATTGTTCAAATCAATAGATCCTTTTTCAAACTTTCTCCTGAGGTGAAAGGGTCTTTTAGAGATGACATGGTACATATGTAATGGGATTGAGAGCTTATGGTTATGAAAGATGTTGAGAACTTGATAAGATTTGAACTGAACACATGAACTAACTTAAATTCACACATATCACAAATTGATTCTTACTTTCATGAGCCCTGGATTTAACATTCTCTCTGCTTCAGTGATGAGTTAGTTAAAGTTGATCTTACAAAGATGATTCTGGATTTTTTTTGAATTCTATTGGATTGGAATATTGTACAAATTCTAAGATACACAACAATTTTTTTCTTTGATAGTTTTGTAAAAGGATACCAACAGAAAAATATGATGACCCTCTCTCCTGGAACAGGTTTTATACTATTGAGTTTTTTCCCTACCCAACAAAATGTAATGATTGATACATTTAGCATTTTACTTTACATATGTTTCCAGTAAATCATCAATTTGATCCATATGTTTGTAATTCATCCTCTTGGTCCATTACACAATTATATAGAACTATAACTTGTCCTTGAACCTCATTGTTAAAATTTAATCTTTATTTACCTTCCTCATATCCATACATAAATATCAACAAGCAATCATTTGAGTTTCCTTGGAACTGATCCCTAAGTAATCAGGTGGGTTGTCTCAAGGACTAATAACTAGTATTGTAGTTGAGTGACTAGTTGGAATCATAAGCAAGAGTCACCAAATAAATATTAATTCCAGATAGGTTCTATTGTAAAGGCATACATTCCATAGGACTACCATACACAAATCATAACTAGGGTATGTATTACACTCTCTACAACAATAACAGAAGATAAAAACATGGAAAATGAAATGAGATGGGGTATGGCCTTAATGCATACCCAAAAAAATCTTTAAAATTGGAATTTTACAATGAGTAAACAACAATAACACATTTTTCAATTACATGTAACCAAACAACATAGGTTTCCTTTCAATATATTTATAGTAATAATTTTCATAAGGAGAGATCCATTGAATACGATCTGTTACAATTCCATATCATATTGATCTTGATATTTTTACAGGTCAACATTTGAGTCATGGACATTAGAATTTGTATACAACCCTTCAGACTCATTGTAAATATTGTCCAAAACAACATTTGCAACATCTAGCACCAAGCCATCATTGATATAGTCGTCATCATCGACATGTGAGTCAATGGATGAAAAGGAGAGTTGAGAGCATGCTTCTTATGGTTCATCTTAAGCATGCAATCAACTAATTAGTGTAATTTTCCTAAGTTTGTAAATATGTTTTAGGAAGCCTAAAACCATGCATAAATATACGATCTTCATACACACTTGTGTAAATATCAAGAAAATAGTTATTGACAAATTGAATAGATAAGGATTGAGTTATTTGGTTCATTGGATATAGGGGTTGACTCTATTATTAAACTTTTGTTACAAATTTATAACATTTAGTTTAGGAGTTTGTTGTGATGAGTTGGAATTTTATCTAACTTATATCTAAGCCTACGGGTGTAGAGTAAGGAGAGAGGAGTGGTCAAGAAAGTGAATAACCGGGCCAATGTAAAGTGGAGAAGTGACCTAGAATTTGTGTTATTAGGTCAGTGTAGAGATAGAATCTCTCTGAATGTGAAATCATCTATAGAATCTTGGAGAAAGTAATGTATTTCTAATTTCCATGTGAATGCTACTTAGTAAAATCATGATTTTAGTATAATGTTCTCCCTTATTCCATAGTATTTGCGTTTAAATAAAATGTGAATGAATATCTAATGAAAATTATGATCCTTGTATGTGGAAACAATGATTGTGTATGAGTTTGAGTCGTGATATATATGCAAGGGAACTAACATTTATATATATCAAGTTATGTTCCCTCATGATTTGGTACATATCATTTAATGTTGAGAAGCTGAGGAAAAAGACATTAACTGGTGATTCGAATATGTAGTGTTCAGATTTACTTGGAAATTGGACTGGGAAATTTTAGTGTGTGGAGTGATATCCAGAAACAAACATTATCTTGCTATATAGGAGTGGTTAAATTCTAGAGTTTGATTTCAAAAGGGAGGTTGAGCAAAGAAATAAATCACAGTCTCTTGGAAGACCAGTTGAAGTGCATTTGGGAAATCTTGCAATATCAATGTTGATTTGAATCTGAAGGTGTAATTTTTTTTTTTGGTATGCTCAAATAGATAGATGAATCAAGTTGAATCGATTCCTGAGCCATGGGAATCTGAATTTAAACCAGACATGTTGCATTGGTTTGATTCCTCTTTGCAAGTTTTTTTATGTTGATTATTCAGTATAATACATACAACTTCTAAAGAGTGCCTAACTAAAATCAAGAATACTCTTGATTTTACTAAAAGACTGAGTGTGCAATAAATATCTAATATCTGGAAATACCATCACAAACTAGAATGATAATCAACAATTGCATACCTCAAATTTTCATCGTTTTGCTTCAAAAAACCTTTCCCTTTCTTCCTCCGGGACATAAAGATATACACGTGTTAGGATTTAGTAACATAACTCTGAATACATAATATGAATATGAAGGAGACTTCGTTCGATTTCCAATATCGTCGCATATCCATTAAATATGACATATATGCTATACTACCGACAACTTCAATTAGTTTGTTATATTAATTTAGCCATGCCTACAGGGAGCACAATATGAGTGCAGACCATTTATCCAAGGAAGCATTGAATATGAAGGTTGGCCTCCTCTCCTTCTCATAACTTTTAGAAGGATAAATCATTGAGGAAGGCATGCTACAGTTAATTTAAGAGCTTTTTGATTTATGTGGCATAGTCTTTTTTGGTTCTTTCTATTATGGGATACATCAACATCTTTCTTGTTTTATCTGGGGATATAGATTTTGTTTTCATCCCCTCAAGGGCATGTTTTCTCCACCCTCGATTCCTCTTTGGATAACCTGTTTGGGCTCCTTATGTTCTCTGTGTGGTATTTCTACTTCATTCATCTTGGGATTGTGGGTTCCGTCCCTCCCCTTGGGAAATGTTTTGATACTTATGATCTCCTCTAGAATGAATTATTGTCAGGACTATGTAAAAGTTACCTTTGATTCACTATTGAATATCAAGGAACACATCTTTTTCTTCTGAAAAAAGTTACAAAATATTTGCAAATTATTTTATTAGATATATTGAGATCCGTAAACTGGGTCTTTAATATTTTTGGGTGAGGAAACAAAATAAATTAAGAAACGTACACCTAAGAATTTTGTAAAAAACATAGTTTGTATTTTGAGATAAATTGGTTGAAGGATTTTCTATGGAACGACTTGATATCTATATTGTTTTAAAGGACTATGTGATGAAATGTTATACTATGGAATTATTGATATTATTCAGGATGATGATATCACTATTATGTCATGCTTATAATTCTATGCAAGTTTTTGCTAGTATTTTGCTATTATTTACCAATTTTGTTCTGGCCATGGTGCAGGTAGAACCAAACAAGTACTTGTCAGACTCATCTTCTTCTAGCGAGGGGATTTTGGGAAGGATAGAGGAAATTGAGACATATAGTAGGTCTAGAAGGGCTAGATCAACTAGATGTCATAAGATAAGAAGAAAATTCAATAAACGGATGGAATTTTTTTTCAGAGGAGGGGGGTCATGTTCCTATGATGATGAGACAATAGGAGACATCGAGGTGCCCTCCAGGTACAAACACCTAGTGAAACAATGGGTACCTAGGGATCTTCTTCAAGTCAACACTAATTTTTGTGTGAATAAGAGGATATATAGAATTGCACCGCCGTCATTACATGGATTGGGGTTTTTTTGCATGGATGGCATAAAGGTCAAATACAATAGATGTACATAATTGATGGACTATGTTGGACCTTCTTACAACTACAATGATTGGATGCGCCTGGTCCAATATACACGAAATATGCATAGATATGGGTTGTCAGCAAATTATTTCAACTGAAAGACAAAGATCAAAATAAAGGAGCAACGTTGTACATTGATGGAAGGCCAAAAATAACTAGGAATATTGTGGGGTTTATAAACAGTACACAACAAGGGTTTACACTTAAGAAACCCAACTAAATATTGAGGTGCGTGAAGGAAACCATGTCTTTGTATGTGCCATTAAATCAATAGTTGTTGGGGAAGAGCTGCTTATTAATTACAGTTTGAATCGAGTACATACAAACATGGTTAGTATGGATGTGGTACATCCAACAATTTACCCAACCTTTTATTAATTATTTTAACATCTTTAGGATTTTTCGTTAGCAGATAATTATAATTTTTCATTAAATTTCCTATGTTGAATTTGTAAGGAGGTGATGGGGGGCGCATCACCACAGCAACTGGTGATAGGAGTACACAATCCGCGAGGCAACATGTATACATCAAAATGTTATGTTATTAAATTGTTTTAGTGAGTATTTTGGTTTTGTTAGGTAATTTTTAGTATGTTTTTTATGTAGGGTTTTGTCAAGGGCACCTCCCTCACAGTAGATGTTAGTAGACATGCCTCAAGGCAGCAGGTATACATCGATATTTCCATTGTAAAAATTTAGGATGGACAAACAAATCCGTTGTTATGTTTTTTCAATAGTATATTTGGTTTGTTTATATAATATTATCTATTTTTCATGCAGAGTGTTGATTAAGGAAGCCACCCGACAATTGATCAGACGACTATTGCCTGGGGGTAACTGGTAAACATGAATGTAATTCTACATTTTAAATACTTTAAAATTGTACACATGTATAACATGTAGCATAATGTTTATTTTGTTATGTATTTTTTTGATGTTTGCATTCATTATGATAATGTTGTCTACTTTTTTTGCAGGTGGATGATCGGGGAAAGTACTGAGCTGTTGATCATATGACTACAGCCTCGGGGAAATAGATAAACCTAAATGTAATTCTACATTTTAAATACTTCAAAATTGTACACATATAAAACATGTAGCATAATGTTTATTTTTTTATGTATTTTTTTGTTTTTACGATTGCGTTCATTATGATAATGTTGTATACCTTTTTTGTAGGTGGATGATTGGGGAAAGTCCCCAACTGTTGATCAGACCACACTGTCATCTAGGCATTAGGTAAACCTAGATTTAATTCTAGAAATCTATCATGATAGACAATTTTTGTTAATATAATTTTTTGCGAAGACTATTGCTTCAACAACTAAGCAATGTTTTATTTTTTTTTGTTGCAGAAAAATGATTCAGTTTATGAAACAACAACTCAACAATATTTACAATATGATGTCTACCAGTTGTTGAATGATGATGACATTGGTTCTTCTATATACCCGTTGAAGGTGCCGCAAAATACCATGAAAAAACAACATGAGGAAACGCTTTGTCTGGCATTGACAATTCCACAGATAGACGATATCAAAGCAAAGGTTTAATTGTTGATCCAGATATGTCAGGCCTTGAAAGCAAGTTGCGGAATCATAATTTAAATTCATTTAGAAATTTATGATTTATAATTTTATATGATAATGGACTTATAATATAATGATTTTTATTTACAGGAAATTCCGCAACCACACATTGATGGTGAAGGCGGTGTTGGTCCCAGTGAGAAAATCGCTCCACGTACAACACATACTGCACCATTTTTGTCGACTGAACAGTGAGAAACATGCTCTGCAACACCCCCAAGGCCAGCAGAGGGTGCAACCGCTGCTGATCGATGCACAATAGATCATACAGAAGAAGTGGTGGAGGCAAGGTTTGATACTAATGCTGATGCTGAAGCAACAGTTCTTGGAAGCAATCACTCCGATTGAATGTGAAATCCCGTCGTTGAAAATAGCCATTCATGTGTTAGCTGATACGACTGAGCTTGAAGAACGTCTATTACATTTAGAACACCTTGATGAGCAACGTAGAGATGCGTTGGCTGCGAACCAGGCTCATAAAAATAGGGTTAAGCTCAATATGATAAAATGGTCAAACCTAGGGTTTTCTCTAAAGGGGATCTTGTCTTGCTTTGGGACCAAGATAAAGAACCTTTGGGGGCAGGAAAATTCAAGGCTATGTGGTTAGGACCCTATGTCGTATCGAAGGTATTAAGTAAAGGCGCATATGAATTGATTGATTATGATGGGAATAAGCTGCCTGAGCCTAGAAATGGGCTCTACCTGAAGAAGTACTATGCTTAGGCTTAGCACTTTTTCTTGTATTTTTCTTGTATGTATTTTATGTAGATTAGGTTGTTAGCTTTGTTTTTTATTATCTGTTGGTTGTTGCAGATGTCTTCTGAAATGTATGTAGGTTTCGCTGATGGCGCCAGTCGTCACACTTGTAACCTAGCTTCAGCATCATGGGTTATCTACTCTCTCACAGGATAGCTTGTTGCTGCGGGTGACGCTTGTCTTGGTCCTGCTTCTAATAATGTTGTTGAGTATAGGGCTATTATTGAGCTCCTATGGGATGCTTTGTCACATGGCATTACCCAGCTTGAAGTCCATTTGTATTC